>PVKB01006747.1:0-52895 GCA_004027205.1 Ctenodactylus gundi
AAAAGAGCTCAAGAGTAAGTAAAAATTCTGCCACTCTGCCTTTCAATGAGAAAGGTAGATGGTCCTAAAATCTAGACAGGCACATTAATAAGTAGAAAATCATGGCATGTGATTAAATTTTTAAAAATATATTATTATATGGGCTGGAGGAATGGCACAGTGGTTAAAGTGCTTGCCTTGCAAGCACAAGGCCCTGAATTCTATTCCCCAGCACCATAATAAGCTGGGCATGCTGGTGCATGCCTGGGATCCCAGCTTTCAGGTGGCTGAGGCAGGCGGATTGTCCTGAGCCCAAAGCCAAGCTACACCAGGGGATTCAGGACCAGCCTGAGCTACAGAGTGAGACCCTGTCTCCAAAAAAACTAAAAAAAAAAAAATTACAGTAATAAACACTGCCACTAATCCCCTTCAGGATACTTCCCTCCATTCAAACACTGTCATTCTTGGTCTTCTTTAGGTCTTTAATTGCTCTGTTGTTGCTGTCTCAATGTCCTGAATCAATTCATGTGTACATTTTATGGTCATGTTGGCTATGGGGAAGAGCCAGAAGTCACACAGTGCCATACTGGTGAATAAGGTGGCTGAGGACACGTGTCATGTTTTGACAAGCCTGCTTTTCCATTGGATGACACTTGGTAGTAGCAGTCATCAAATTTTTGACCAGAACCCGTAAGAAGACTCATGAAAGGAGACTTCCAGAATTACTTCAGAAAGCAGCAAGAACAGGGGGTTAAGTGTGTTCAAAGTGAGGGGGAGTAACTTGAAGAGAATTAATGGCAATGTGTTTTTTACCAAGCTAAAATTTTAGGTTTAAACATTCACCACGTATTTCAGTCACATCTCATATGTTTTATTCTTGCTTCTCCAGTGCTCTGCGCTGGCATATGCCTCTCCACTGGTCACTTTAGCACTGGTTGGTCTTGAATGCTTGTTTTTATAGAGAATCCAGCCAATATCAAGCTAGAAAGAGAGTGATAAATTGCTTAAACAGACGGCATCTGAAGTGACAAAGGCCTATATCTAAAGTAAGAAATGACTGTTTCAGTAGAAACAAATCCATTACTTTGCCACTAGACTTGCAGTTTTTTGCAAGAGATGATTTATGAGGTTAATGTTTTTGTGACAGCTGTTTTGTGAAAATATTAAATGACTGTGTTCCTTTTTTAAAAATTGAAAGGCTGTGATTCATACATATTTTTGAGATTCAAGTATATTTTCTCTCTCACTGGTGCAAATGGCTGACAGTTTTGTAATAGGGAGACCCTTTGTCAGTTGACAGTGGAAGTAAAAATATTGTTTCAAGTCATGAATTTGTTGGGAGCTGTTCCATGACCCAAAATGAGTGGTTAGATTAGACGTGTGCAGGTGTCACAGCAGAACCACCAGGGAGCCCTCCCCGACATACTGTTCTAACCCTGGGTCCCCATCCTACCTGTCACATCTTCTCGAATGTAGTGAGGAGTGATCAGGTTGACAGAGATGAGGCTGTGTTACTGTGTTATTGGCATGACTTCTCCCGATGCATTGGAGCAATTAAAATCTTCCTGAACAAACGTGGGGAAATGCTCTTTGCATGTCTACCCGTGTATATGCATGTATTTATTTTTATTTTATTTTAATTTCTTAAGTACTAGGGACTTAGCCCAGGCTGGGGTTAAATATTACTGTTTATTATTTCTTTATTATTAGTTATTTATTTATTGCCAAATCACTAAGTTGCTCAAGCTGGCTTTCTTTGTTTGTTTTGAGAGAGGGTCTCACTCTGTAGCCAAGGCTGGTCCTGAACGCACTATGTAGCCCAGGATGGCTTTAAACTCACAGCAGTCCTCCTGCCTCAGCCTCCCAGCTCCCTGGGATTACAGGCGTGACCACAAAGCACTGCTTCTTTATTCTTTACCGATACAAAGAATGTCCTGAGACAAAGGAGAACCCTCAGCCAGAAGGCTGCCCTAGGAGATGCTTGGTGAAGGGCGTAGGACACAAGCTGAAGTCACCCTTCCAGGACTGCATGACCTAGCTTTGTTACATATCCATAGAAATTATTCTAAGAAGTCCTGCTCAGGGTTGCATGGCCTTTCTGAGTCCCCAGTGGCACTCTGAATATGAGAAGCAGGATGTGCACGGGGAGACCTGATGGGAATGTTATACAGAGAAACAAGCTGTGCACTCAGCATCAACTTTTGTTGTCCTTGTTGACTGTGACGATCTGGGTTAGTACTGGGCTATTTATTCCACAAATGAGGCAGCTGGGAAGAGGTGAAGTTCACTCTGGAAATCAGAGATCCTCCTTCTGCACTGCCCTGTCTCTGAGATTCTGTTTCCACAGCAGTAAAATGGTGATGGCGGATAAAACCTACCCCACCCAACTCCTGGGTGAACACATTAGTTAATATATGTGAGCAAACTGAAGAGATGTACGTTAAACGTTTGTGTGATGTCGTGGTTAGGATCTGGAGTGTCCCCCAAAAGTCTCATGTATTTTAATGTTATGGATTGTCTAGGGAGCCATGTAATGTTGGTGGATTGGGGTCTGGCCTGGAGGAGTGGATTGCAGTTGTTGGGATTAGGGGCATGTGAGTTAAGACTAAGGGCCTGTGAGTTAAGACTAAAGGCATGTGACTTACGACTAAAGGCGTGTGAGTTAAGACAAAAGGTGTGTAGTGGCCACACCTTCGATACCCAGATGCTGGAGAGAGTAAGACTGGGACTTGGACTAGTCAGAGGAGTCTCACTTGCCTGTCTGTTTGTGATGTCCTGAGAAGCTGCCTCCACCTCTCTGCCTCTGCCATGTACTTCAGTTGCTGCCGGATGTCCCTGAATGGACTGTGACCATCTGAAACTGTAAGCTAAAATAAACCTCTCCTTTCCTAAATTTGTGTGTGTCAGGTATTGAGTCACAGCAACGAAAAAGTAACTAAGACATGTGATTAGCTACAAATACAGCATTATGTAGGAGCTATTGCAGTTAAAAAAGTTTAGGTTCTAAAAGATTATTCATGTGTCCACATTTTAAATAAGAAATCCAAGGTGACGAAGAGGACTGTCATCTGTTCCTTACATTCTGTTGAGCGCCCCCTGCAGCAGAGCCTCACCAGCTGCCCCGCGTTTGCGGCACAGAGGGGCCCTACGCCCAGGATCTCCAACTCAGAGCCACACCTGCCTGTAGCAGCTGGGTCATCCTGACCTGACCAACACTCACAGTCCTCAGTTTCCATGTAAACTCAGCCTTCACCAGAGTTAACAAAGTTTGGCCCCGCTCATGGCTGCTACCATATAGCCACGGCCGCAGACAGTGAGTTGCCCTTGCAGGTCATGCTTTTTCCTGATCATTATTCACACTTTGTGAACTCTTCCCCATGTACCAGGAGCACATAACGCGTGGCCTTATCGCTTGCTGTTCACTTTCGGAGAATTTTTTCAGCTCTTGGTTTCCATCCCATGTATGTACCTTGTTCTAGCCATGTTTTTATAGACACTAGCTACTTTTCTACTTTTCAAACTGATGGTGTTAGTAACATTCATAAAATATCTCAGGCTGAGCACAAACCCAGCCAACATCCCCCGCCCCAACTAACCAGCAGTGTATGGCTAGAAAATTGCTGCTGGCTGCCGGTCCATGGCTGGTGGGCAACGTAAATGCTTTATTCCTACCCTGTTTTATTTACACCTATGGACTTCCACACATGGAAAACGTGTAAGCAGGGACATTTCTGTACTAAGTGGTATGGGAAATACAAAGGGGACAAAAGAGACAGCCTTGTGAATCTTACAAAAAGGCACACATTTATGACATAGCAGGAGACGCCCAGGTCTGCACGTGAAAGCGGCACTGTAGTGGACAATTGTATCAGACGCGGAGGGAACTTATTTCCGTGGAGTCGAGGGTGGGACCCTTGAAGAAGCTGCATGGGGAGGTGGCCTTGAGTAACTAATAGGGTGAGGGTCCTCCCTCAGGAACCATCCACTCTTGGCTTAAGGCCTTTTTTTGTACATTAGTAAATGTTTAAAGTGTTCTATATAAGTTTTGCATGTTTCTTATTTGTTTTCTTATTTAAACAGTCTATAATTTTTGTTTTTACCATCAAAAAGAATTACTGAATTTTTATCATGGACAGTGAGTAGGTGACCAGTCACCTGGCCTCGCCTCCCTAGAAGGCCTAGGTTAGCTGCAGGAGCTGTCAAATTGCCCAGACAAGTTGCAGAATCCATTGGGAGTCACCAACCTGCAGAGAATGTCATCTAGGTTGTTTTCTCAAGTTGGGTTGGCAGGAAGCAGAGCATTCCCAACGGAGGGCTGCTGTCCAGGTATTTGATGTGAACCAGCCTTGGATTGAAGGTTTACTTTCTTCTTAGCCTGATTTTCTTCAAGAAATGCTTTTGTGGGATCAGAATTTTTAAAAAAATAAATAAATAACAGAAGCATAGGCAAAGTGTCTTCTGGGGAAAGAACACTTCATGGCAAAGGGTGAGCTATGAGTCAAATCCTTAGTCTCAAGAGTGAAGATTAGAAAGATTAAAAAGGACAAAATTCTTGCCAAAAGAGAGACCAAACAAATCACTGTCAACCAACCAGCCCAGGGTCATCCTTGTCAGAAGTTGGCATTGGACTGGCCTCCTGCAAGGTCACTTACTTCTCCTCATGTTGCCTGTTCTCCTATAAAACAATAACTCATCTGTCATACAGATAAAAAGGAATTGGTGCTGAGATAATGTGACTTGTCCCAAAGTTCTCATGAACTCAACAGACGTGTATTTTTTCTGTTACTTGGCCTTCTCTTTTAAACCTACTCTTATTTGTCTTCCGTATGTATGTATATGCATGCTTTCTTGGGCAGAATTTGAAACCTGTTTATTTATGTGAAAAGGTATATATGCACACAAATATTTTAAAATTTGGGCCAACTAAGAATTTGGGTTTCTATAATAATGAAAACTTCCACTTACCTTAAGTCAATATTTCTCCATCATATGTGACTAAAATGTTCAGACTTTATGAGAAGAACAGGGCATTATGAGTCTGAGAATCCTGGGTGGTGGTGAGGGATTTCTGGATCCTAAAGGTCAAGTGTTTCCAGAGAGAAAGAGGAATAGAAAACAGGAAACCCCTTCTGATGTGAGCGCTCTGGCAGGACTCTGCTTGACACGCAAGCATCTTTCTTTTCTCTGGGCCTTTGCTTCTTTAACCTGCACCAGCTGCCGACTACCAAGAAAAGGCAGGGTGTGGAAACTAAGATTTCAGCCACTCCCATTTTGTACTGGAAGCTTGGGTCCCAGTTGTGTTAGAAGGGGTGGCTCACCCGAGGCCTGAGGCCTTTCTCTTCATTGTCTCTACACCTAGTTGTGTCCCTACCTCCTTTGTTGCTGTAATAACTGTGGCCCACTTTCCTTCAGATGTTTATTTACAACATTTTTGCTAAAAACACAAAATTATAATAAACTGAGTGTAAGGCTACAGATTTCATCTTAGACTAAAACATTTTTGATGTTTTGAGTACTTACTGTGCACCCAACTCTCTGTTCTTTGTGCAAGTAAAATTATATATATATATATATATATACCTATACATACAAATTCAATATACAGTGTGATATTCCAATACATATATATAATATGTGCTCATTAATTAACTTTAAAAACATTTTGTTTGGAGTATTTCATCCCCTCACTTCTAATTACTCATAAAATATTTTATGAATAATTTTTTGATTGTAGTACCCCCACACACTGCACACTAAAACTTTGTCCTTCTGTTTTGCAGTGTTTGGGCACCTGATACTCAGCCTCCACTATTCCCCTGCACCACTGTCCCAGCCTCTAGTGACACGATTCAGATAATTAAATGACTAATTAAGCCAAGTGCTCCTCACACCTGTGGCAGACTCTGCCCCCCAAATGCAGAGCACACCATGACCGAGTTACCCGCCCTCTTCTGTCCCGGGGCTTTAGGCCCTTTGAACTGAGCTGACTTCAGGTAGGTCCACTCCGACAGCACCTCCTCTCACCCCTGCTGTGTGTGCCTCCTGTCTTAGGGCTTCTCTGTTATGTTCTGGAGCCAGTGACATCTCTTAGAACCAGGCTATGTAGGCCAGAGGTTTGGGTGTGGCAGCAGTGGCAGTGGGGACAATGGGCAACAGGAGCCAGTAGATACATTCTTCCATTAAGCTTCTCCCAGGGATAAAGTTCCCACGTTCAAGTGCTCACATGGCTTCTTGGAAGATGGGCCTGCCCCACTGACATATCAAACAGTGGCCACCTCACGTGCATACTCTCCTGTCCCCAACCACCCTGTCTGAAGCACTGTTTTCTGGGCTGATCTCCCTTCCTGACATGGCAGAAAACCAATTTTGCCTCCAGCGCTCCTTTCCTGGAACCTAGCCTAAGATCCTGATTGTCACCAAGAAAGGGCCAGTTTTGTTCCAGAAGTTCTGATTAAGAAAACAGAAAATGGGCGATAATTTCCGCTTACATTTTCTTTTCAAGTTTAGGTAATTGAACATGTATGCCCTCAACTAGCAGGAAACTCAGCTGTCTAAGCCCCTGCAGCAGCCCAGCCGTCCTGAAGGGGTGTCAGATAATGTCGTAATAATTGTTGGGAGCACATCTAGCAAAGTAGGCTTTCCAGGGGAAGTCAGCTTAGAGGGATTCCTGAAGACCTGGACAACTTCAAAAGGATGATGCATCTTAAACACAGGAACAGAGCCATGTGATTTCTAGAAAGCATATGTTGACCATGAAGGCCATGGGCTTTCACGTGCAGAAAGATGCACTCGTGTTGGAAGAGCCTGTTCAATTTTTCCCCAACAACAGAGGTCTGTCTGCCTAATTGATTGAGCTATGGCAGTGGCTATTGATTATGAAGGCGGCTCAGGTGACCCCTTGGCTCCTTTCCCTCAACAAGTCTAGCTGGTGCTGGAGGGCAGCTTCATAGTGATAGAGTTTGGAGATTAGACTCTCTCCCCCCAGTAGGAATAAAGGGCTGCATTGCCTGCTGACAATGGTCCTACACATGCATAGGCTACAGTGATCTGGGGAGCACATGTGTGCACACATGTACACCTACTACCTAGTGTCGCCGTAGCTCCTTTTAAAGTAACTACCACCAAAACATTTAGAGGTGGTGATCTCATTTTAAAAGGAATTGAATTTTCCTTAAGACCTAGAGCAGATCCTAAAGTAAAGGAAATCACAGTTAAATTGCAGTGTCATTATAAAGAAAGTAGTAATTGTTGCCCTGCAATGGATTGGCCTTTCATTCCTCTGGGCTCTGAGCAGCTCTGAGAATTGAATGAAAGCCTTTGAGCCCCCCAGCAAAATGGAAATGAGCAAATGAGTTGCATTCAACTTCCCGGGTCTCAGGTTAAGAAAAGTGGTTCTCTTTTCTCCTGCAGTGATCTGGCCGGTCAGAGGAATGTGAAAGTGAGATGTAGCATGAAGGTTGACAGGAGAGGAGATGCAACTGTTTTGTTTTAAAAATTAGTTTGCAAATGATTGTAATTGTTCATTTTCGTCACTCTGCACTGCTTACCAGCAGTAGTTGCTCTGTTGTTCATATAATTTATTCAAAACAACTGATAATGGGTAAGGAAGGGAGGAGAGCAAAAGGGAGGGAGGGGAATGGAGGGGAGAGAGAACAGAGAAAGAGAGACAGGGACAAGAATCTCATGGAGCCAAGCATGGTGGTGTGCACCTGCACTCCCGGCCCTCTTGGAGGCTGAAGCAGGAGATTGCAAGTTCTAAAATGTCTGGGCAGCTTAGCAACTTAGTGAGAGCCTGTCTCAAATGAACAAAAAGAAAGAAGGAAAAAAGAAAGAGAGAGACCCTGAGTGACACTGAATCTAATCCACTTAGATTTCTACCGAGAAGACCAGAGAAGCTCTAAGTGCCAAACAGTAGAAGAGAGATCTGACCTAATTACTTTTGCCAAGGATAAATGAATCCTCACCCCCAATTCCTTCTGGTGCGGTGCAACAATTTACTTGTTCGCTGGGCACCTACTGAAAATGAAGCAAATAAAGCCGGAAGAGGAGAGAACGAAGCCATGTCATTTCCTCTCTGTATTGCCCGTTCTGAGGGGATGCTTTTGTGGAGTGGAAACTCCCCGTCTCTCTTTCCTCCACGGAAGAGGAAATGCACCCAGAAGATGCGGACTGTGCACAAGACAGGCTAGCTAAGAAGGTTCTCTTCTGCAGGAATCCATGTCACGGAACAGTGCAGCACTCATGTCAGGACTAACTGAGGTCACAGCTGTGTCTAGAGTGGCGTGATCACCATGTCAGGGGCTGCCTAGATGTGGCCGTCAGGACTCTTTCACTCACACCCTCCATGCAGGACAGACTAAGTCCATTTTCAGCTTGCACAATTTGGAGTCCAGCAAATTTTCTGCAATCCTCCAAAGAGCATCATCCTTGGCACTACATCCCAGAGCACACAGCTCCTACCCCTCCCTGCAGGGTGGGTGGGAAGGGCATAGTGGGCAGAGAAGGATGTTCCTACTGTTTCTGGACTGCCAGTGTGTGTCATTTGTCTCCTAAATAAATGTTTAGTAAGCGTCCACATTATTTTTCCCTGTGCTCTACAACTTGCAGGAGTCAGAGGGAAAATGAGTTTCTAGTGAGGCTGTGAGTGAAATCACAAAAGCAGGCATGTTTCATCAAGATAGTGGTGACAGCCCATCGCTCATCCCTGTGACACATCGAGGTGTTTGCTACTTCTCACATTTACTCAGGCTGCCCCCCTTCCTGTGGCTACCCTAGATTTACCTCTGAAGATCGCACACGCCACCAGCACGCAACCACTGTGCTTAGAATCAGCCAAGAGGTAGGAAAACGCTTATAGACCAAGGACAGCAATTTCTTCTTCATCCAAAGAAAAGTAGGACTTTTTAGGTGCTGCACACAGCTAGATCTGGAAGGCGAAAAAAGAAATCTCAAATTCTTTCTTCTCCAGAGAACCCATTTTTGGTCTCTTGGCTGTTCTTAGTGTTCGGGTTCTCTTTGTTGCTATGCAGTTTATCGGAAGAAGATATTCCTCACAGCGTTGGAGAAATTGGAAGGGTAACATTCTCACCAGTGTCTGCAGAGGGCAACTACAGCATTCTTGGGGCATTGGTAGGTGTGAGGGCATTTGGCTGTGTGAAAATGGACTTCTTGTCTTGAACGAAAAGCTGAGAAACGCCTTCCCAGTTGTGGTACTGATGAGATGGGAACTTTGGAGATGCTGAGTGTCTTAGTTACTTGCTCATCACTGGGGTGCAATACCCAACATCCACAGCTCGAGAGAGGAAAGATTTATTTTTAGCTCCAGTTTCATGAGGTCTCAGTCCATTCATGAGCAGCCGCCTATGATGGAAAGTTCTGGCAGAGAACAGCTGCTCATGGCATCACAAGTGGAAGGATCATGGTTTGGGGAGAAGCTGGAGCAAGAGTATTTCTCTCTAGCCACACCCCAGTGATCCACCACACCCTCAGAAATCTGCCCCTCTAGATCAGGTCCCCCTCCAACACCGCCTGAAATCCACAGATAATCCACAGCATCCAAATACATGAGGCTATAGGAGATATTCCAGATCCAGCTCACCAAGTGGGAGCGGAAAGGTCTCTGGTGCCTGTGGCAGACCTGCCTCCGTGACCCGCCACCTTCAAGCTGTGGGAGCGGTTCAGAAGTACCGCAAGGTGGTGCGAGTGCTTTGGTGTTTCTTACTGAAATACGTGGGTCTCTGGTTTCAGACTCGTGGACAAACTCGCTGTGACACATTCAATTCCATGGGGCTTCCTCACACCCACACCTGTCCACCCTCCCCATCTCTCTAGTCCTTAGCCCTTCCTTTTTCTCCCTTGGTGATTTTAGGAGCCTTCTGTCCCGAAGTCTAAGTGCTTTCAGGAAGTCAAGAGAGGAAGCACTCACATTCTAAACTCAGACGCTGTCTGTTAGCAAGGCTGTGGATCCCATGTATTATCAGAATGCTACCATACCTGGCAGTGTATAAGACAACCTGGAAGCTCTTGAGAAGCCATTCCTCCATACTAGAGACAGGAATCTTCCCAGTGAAACCTGTGTCTAGTGGAGCCAGGCCCTCAGGAGGATGGAGGCCTTTAATCGGGTTGTTGGCGTTGTGTGCAGTCCTACCCTGGCTCCAGACCCAGGGCTCAGCATCTCGTGAGGGCACCAAGACAAGCTATGCATGTATTGTGTGGTTGGATATTTTTGAAGGCCTGGCATTTTATCTTTTTGCCCTACTGCAATCATGGTAATGGTGTTTTTTATTTTCCCAAGAAGCTGAGAACTCATTGTTTATTAACAAAGATAAAATTCATGTAGTCACTGTGCACACATCCAGGAGCTCCTTCTGCGCCCGGCTCTCCTAGATGGACTTGGCAGGCACAGCTGCGTATTCATGTCACAGGTCAGAAGCTGCCTCTGCAGTGACTGTTGGCACTGTGAGAAGTGTACTGAGAAGGGTCTGTGGGCATGACACCTGTGGAAGAAGGGGCGGCAGCGGAATGGCCAGGAGGAGAAGCTGGGCTCTGGTCTGTCTCAACAGGGATACCAGCCAACTCTCCAGGCACCGGGCCAGGGCAATGGACTGCTCTCACTGGCTGGTCAGTGGATGCTGGCTGGAGGGGAGTGGCAGGACCCAGGGCCTCACGCGGCACTGCCAGGAACTGGGAGATTTAAGTCTTCTCATCCTGTGAGGGATCTGGGTGGCACACCATGACGTCTTAAAATGCTTGAAGCAACTCTGTAGAAAACATTTTCTGAGCTAGCCTGAACAGTAGAAACTTCCTGCACCCTAACATAAGATGTCAGGAATGAAACAGCTCTAGACCGGCCTGAACAGTGTAGTCAAGGACTTTGCTGTCTTTCTGCTGTCAGTCTAGGGATAACCTTTGTTCCTCAGGGCTCTTCCTGTCACAGCCACGGGTGACCGGAGCAGGATGAGCACAGAGAGAAACTGTATCTGCCTGTGCTCTTCTCATTATTGAGGAAAGTGTTGCCTCATGCCTTTCTTTTTTATTGTGCTAATCCATGTGTGGAATTTAATGTTTGTCACGCTGTCATACATGTATAATTCTGTGGCATTAAATACATTTGTAGTGTTCTATAACTCTCAGCACTGTACACATAACTTTTCATCATTCCCAGTGAAAATTCCGTTCCTGTTAAACACCTTGCCTTCTCCTTCCTTCTCCCATTTTGTGGTAACTGTCACCTTCATTGCTGTCTCCAAATTTACCTGTTGTGGTTATATCATATACATGTAATCATGTACTATTTGTCCTTATGTGTCTGGTTATTTCACTAATCGTGTTTCCAAAATTTATCCACATTGCAGCATATTTAACCTTCCTTTTCATTGGTGAATAGTGTTCCATTGCACACATAGACAACATTTTGCTTATTCAGCCATCTGCTGATGGCTGGGGTCATTTCCACTTTGTGGCTGCTGTGAATAGTGTTTCTACAAGCATAGGTGTACAAATTATTGAAGTCCCTGCTCTTCACCATCCTGGATGTGTACATAGGGTCGAACTGCTGAGTCATATAATAATTTTATATTTAGCCTTATTATTTTCATTTTTGTGGTGCTGGGGATAGAACTCAGGTCCTTCACACTGAGTTATAGCCGCAGCCTGCTTTTTAGTTTTGATTTTGAGACAGAGTCTTGCTAAGTCACTAAGTTGCCCAAGCTGGGCTCAAACTTGTGATCTGCCTGCCTCAGCTTCCCAGAGTGCTAGAATTACAGGCCTGTGCCACCAGGCCCACCTATATATTTAACATTCTGAGAAACCACTCATATCCTGTTGCAACCAACGATGCCTGGGGGTTCCAGTTTTTCTCTGTCCTCACCAACACTTGTGCAGACAAGGGTCAGAAAGAACCTCGAGCCCAGCTGGACTATACAATGTCTTCTGACCTTCACGTGACAGTGTTCATTCAAACATGTTCAGTTAGTGGGACATGGAAGGGCTGGAGTATGAAAACTCTAGCCCGGCTTCTCTCTGGTTGGCTGGACAAGTGGCAGATATTGGGGTGTAAGACTCAATCTGATCCCTCCTGAGCTTCATACCAGTGTGGCCGTGGGAAGTTCCATGGTCCCCTGGACCTCTGAAATGTTCCTATAAAAGAGAAATAATACAACTAACTTCATGGCATGTTGTAGAACTTAAATGAGAAAACATATGGGAGTGGAGCATGGTAACATGCCAATGAGCTCCAGATTTCTATTCCGTCACCTCCTCTCAGAGGCCAATGCTAAACTCCAGAGCTGTATGTTGACATCCCCTGCCGAGTGGCCCTGCTTGCGTGGTCAGTGGCATCTCCGGGTGACCGCATCTGTGGCTGGCCCGCGTGCCACTCAGCATCTCCTCTCTCCCATGCTGCCCCGTGTCACCTAGTGGCACCATTGTGCATTGTGTCTTTGCTGACTCCACCCACTCTCTCCAACCCTACATCCAGGAACAAGTCCAGTCACTCCTTCTAAGTATATTCAGACCTAGAAGAATATCTCAGTGGTTAAAATGCTTGCCTAGCAAGTGCTAAGTATCTGCGTTTGATTCCCCAGCACCACGTTAAGTCAGGTGTGGTGGCTCACACCTGTAATCCCAATACTCAGGAGGCTGAGGCAGGAGGATTGCCATGAGTTTGAAGCCAGCCTGGACTACATACTAAGTTCAGAACTAGCCTGGACTACACAGTGACACCCTGTCTCAAAATAGAAGAAGAAGAAGAAGAAGAAGAAGAAGGAGAAGAAGAAGGAGAAGAAGGAGAAGAAGTATTAAATTTATTCAGAATCTGACTGTCCCCCACCACCTCCATTGTACTCCCAGTTCAAGCGCTGTCTGCTCGTGCCCGGATCATGGCCACATCCCCCCTGGGACCCCGCACACTTGTTCTCTGTTGCTCCTGTCATCTGGTCTCCTTCAGCTTTCACCTGGTCCACCTGCCCCACCCAACTCCCCTGTCTTCCCCTGATTGTCCTCAGGGCCTTCGTGTTTTGAGTGTCCTCTGTCCCACTTAGCCACACAGCCAACTTCTCACTCTCTACAAGACTTTGCCAAAAAAAAAAAAAAAAAAAAAAAAAAAACGGTGTCAGTAAGGCCTTCTCTGTGCTAGTTCAGGTTGCAGTATCTGCCCTTGATGCATTGTCTCTCCTTTCTAGCTTTTTTTTCTTTTTGTGCTGTGAAGTAAACCTTTTATTTATTTATTTATTCAGTAGTACTGGGAGATTGAGCTCAGGGAGTTCCCACTCAGCTACAACCGCAGCCCATCTTTAATTTTGATTTTGAGGTGGGATCGTGCTGAGTTGCCCAGGCTGGGCTTGGACTTGTGGCACACCTGACTCAGCCTCCCAGGCTGCTGGGTTTATTGCATGTGCAGTCGTACCTGGCTTCTGCTTTTTCCTTCTTAATAGTTGCCACTAGCAGCCTCTATATTTTTATTTTGCCTGTCATCTGCCTTCTCAGTCAGCACATATCAGGCCTATCAGGCCTGTCAGGCATACAGGCCTGTGCAGTAATACCCCTGCTCTGCAGGGCAGTTCTTGTCTGTTCAGTTAATTGCGTATCTCAGGGCTAGAGCAGAGCCCGGCACGTGGTACACTTAATAAATTTGTTAGTACAGCATTTTCCAGGAGAGAAATCCAAGGCTCAGCACAATTAAATAACCCACTCAAGGTCGCATAGCTAGGCAGTGGCCTTAGATGTTCTCTGATACTTTAGAGCATGAAAACCCACTTGGCCGAAAGTCGGGGCGCAGCGACAGCCCCCTGCAGCCCCTTCCCTGCCGCCAGTTGGACCGCCCGCCGTCACCGAGGAAGGCCGGGTGCCGAGGCCTCGGGGGTCTCCCGGGGCCCCTGCGCGGAGACATGCGGTGCTGGGAAGCCGGGCGCCTGGTCTGGGCGGAGGGGCCGCAGGCTGTAATTGAGGGCGGGCCGGCTGCACCAGGGGACCAGGCGGCTCCGCAGGCCCGTGGGAAAGGCGCGCTGCGCCGTGCGGAAGAGTCCGGGTTCTCACGGGGTCCGGCCTGAGACCCACGGCACCGGCAATCCCACCGCTCTTCGCCGGGTCCCCTGAGCCGCTGGTCCCCAACCTTTTTGACACCGGGGACCAGTTTAGCTGAAGACCATTCTCCCCAGAACGAGCGGCGGGTATTTGTGAGTGCCGGAGGTTAGTTTGAAGGGGCAGTAGCAGCAGGAAGGCCGCCGCTGGGAGCGAAGCCCCGCCTCCTGTCAATCAGCAATAGCCTTAGAACCTGATAGGAGCGTGCTGACAGAGGGCGGAGCCTCGCGCCGCGGGTGGCCCTAAGCGGTTCTTCTCCGTCCGTTCCGACTCAGAGGAATTCTGGCCAATTACCTGAGAGAGCAGTCAGACACCGGCTGTGTAACGTGACCTGCTGTGACTGGTAGAGTGAGGACAGGGATCTTTGTTTAAAGAATGCCTGTTTTTGAGGAAAAGGGAACTTGGCGGGTGGTGGTTGTGCTAGTCAGTGAAGCCCGAGGACTTTTCTGTCGCCCTCCGAAAGCCCTGCCGCCGCCCCCTCCCTGCGGTCCACGAAGCCAAGCACGGCTTCTGGAGTCGTCCCAGGGGAAGGGGCCGGCGGGAAGGGGCCGGGCAGGAGCCTGAGGCCTGCAAGCTGCCGCCAAGCGGAGAAATCCCCTTCCACAGGCCCAGTAGGGTAGAGCAGAGCAGGGCGCTCGGCCCGGGAAGCGTGGGCCCCTCCCTCAGCCCTGCAGGGGGTGGGGGACAGGGAGGGGCGTCGGAGAGGGGAGTCCAGATTGCTGGCTTAACGGTGGCGTCCCTGGACAAAGCTCAGGTCAAAAAAAAAAAAAAAAAAAAAAAAAAAAAAAAAAAAAAAAAAAAAAAAAAAAAAAGGCTGCTTTACTATTCATTGTTTCAGTAACCCAGGAATTCTTTTAAGTAAACAATTTTTGAAAAAAGCCCTGATGCTTTCTTTCACTTTCTCTTCCAAGCGAAGTGAGTGGTCAGGACAATAGCTCAGAACAGGACTAGGAGAGGATCCTTTGAACGGCTTGAGCCAGGCTTGGTGCCGCGGGCCTGTAATTCTAGCTCTCTGGCAGGCTGAGGCAGGAGGATCACTAATTCCAACACAGCATGGACAACTTAATGACTTATCAAAAATAAAAATAAAAATAGATAAAATATATAGCTAGGGACAAAGGCCCTGGTCTCATTCAAGCCTGCTGCTAACCATGTAGAGGATGTAGCTCAGTGCGAAGGTCCTGGGTCTGATCCTTAGTATCACACACACACGCACACACACACGTGCACACACACAAATGGAACTACTGTATGATCCAGCAGTCCCTTGGCTGGGCAACTGGGAACAGACCCAAGGAAATGAGGCAAGTGTGCTGAAGGTGTCTGAATCTGCTGTGTTCACTGATGCATTATTCACAACAGCCAGAATAGTGTCTCAGGTGTACATCAGTGAATGAAAGGAAAAGGAAAAGGGGCGGTAGATACACATCCGTAAAAAGAAAGAAGTCCTTTTGTGACAACATGGATTAACTTGGAGGACATAATGCTAAGAAAATAAGGCCCTTATATGTGGAATCCCAACAGGTGAGCTCATAAGAGTGGACTAGAGTAGTCTTAGCTGGTGTGAGGTGGGGGGAGAGAAGTGGGTCACAGGATACAAAATTTCTTTTAGACAGGAGGAATAAGTTCAAGAGATCAATTGTATAGCCTTATGACTACAGCTAATTATAAAGTGCTATATTCTTGAAAAGTGCTGAGCATAGATTTTAAGTGTTCCTATCATAAAAAGTAGGTGAGATAATGCATATGTTAAGTAGCTTGTTAGTCATTCCACAACGTACACATATTTTGAAACATGGTGTATGTGATGGATATATGAATTTTTATTGATTTAAAAATAAAGAAATTTATTTAAAAATAAGAGAAACTCTTAAGCCTCTTGCAAATCTTTCTTTAAAGAGAGAGAGAGAGAAGGAACTCACTGGGAGAGGGAGAATAACACATAGGTAGACTCTGGACATTTTGGATAACTGCAGCCCAGACGTGGGGCAGGGGCCTGTAGTCTCAGCCACTCGGGAAGCTGAAGGCAGCCTGGGAACTTACAGTAAGTGGGATGGAGGAGACTGGTGTACAGCTCCGTGCTCTTGGATTCGGTTGTCAGCATCGCACACACAAAAAGAATAAACAAAACCACAGCTCTTTGGTTTATGTGATGTGAGCAAACGATAGGTTGAACGTTTAAAAATTTAACATGTGTTACAGTAAGAGACACATTGCCCTCACTTCCCTTCCTGTTCAAACCCACCGCCTGCTCCTTCCCGTGCCTGGAAGCTGCTCCGGGAGACTCTTCGTCTGGGTGTCTCCTTTCAGGCAGTTGCACTGTTGCAGCTGCCTTGATGTCCTGAATTGATTCAAAACGTTTACCTTTCAGGGTCACTGTGACTCTGAGGAAGAGCCAGAAGTCACACAGTGCCAGATTCCACAAGGCAAGCAGAAACACACCATTGTGTTTTCACAGACCTGCCTCTCCCTGGGAAGGCACCCGGTACCAGCATTCACCACATTTATTTTTAAATCAAACTTCATAAAGACATTCACCAAGGGGGCTTCCAGAACTGCGTCAGGAAGCGGCAAGAGTGATGCCGTAAATGTACTTAAAGCCGGGGCAGGGGTGCTATGAGGGGGATTCGTGGCATTATGTCTTACTGGAATAAAAGTTTAATTTCCAGTTTAAACATTCTCCAATTTTTAAATCATAGTTCATACTTACCTATCCGAATAAGTCTCATTTCCCTCTTCCACACTCTGCCAAGAAACCCTCCTATGATCACTCCAGTCCACAAGACTATTTTCCTTGATGAACACACATCAAGCATGCAGCTTGGGAAGTCCCCTCCAGCCTGGACTCATGTCTGCAGCTGTCGCAGGAAAGTTAACCTGGGGACTTGGAGCTGCTAAACATGTTGTTATTGTTCTGCTTGTACTTATTTTGGTAAACTGATGAAATGTTTCTGAGGGCTGGAACCAAGAATGTTTCTCCCCGCACAGTGTGGCACAACCTCTGACATGTGGTAGATCTTGAAATAATAGTTTATTAAAAAAAAAAAAAAACCTCACCCCATGCAGGGTGTTGGACATGGAGGTACTGCAATGCCCACCTTGTGTTCCAGGTGAAGGCTTCCACAGTTACCCTCACACCTTTCCCTTTGACGGCTCTGCCAGGGAATTCGGCTTGAATTTCAACCCGACCACATGGTTCATTGACTTCATGTGCTTGCTGGGTTGGCTGCTGACTGCAGACGGACAACCAAGTCAATGGTTGAGGCCTAGAAGGCCAAGACTGGAGACGGAAGTGCCTGAGAATGGAAGAGCCGGCCACCTTTCAAGTCAACACTCTGGCTTCTGTCACTGTAGTTCTCTTGTTTGTGGATTGTAGAAGAGGTAGAAAGTGGGGAGAGAAGGGAATCTATATAGTTTGCTAATTTTTTATTTTTCTCGAAATAATGCCAATTACAGCTATCAATGAAAACATGATTTTAATTCAGTATTAGTCCTAAGATGTAGTACTAGAATTAATATTAGAACATGGACATGTGATTTCATCACTACAGCTACAATTTGTCAAATACACATTGTTCTGTGCTTATGTGTGATGTTAAACCTGACAGGATGAATATTAAATTTTTTCAGTGTGACTCAGAAAACATTTGTTTTACTTTCTGTCAATTATCCCAGTATGGCTTTTAAACATACCATCCAAAGGAGGAAAGAAGCGGGATAGACAGTAACAGGGCTGTCCAGAGTAACTGGGAAATGTTTCTGGTTTGTAATTAATGTGTGTAGGTTTTTTGTTTAAGTAAAAGAATTGAAAACTTTAAAAAATGAGAATACTGGAGGTGGCTCTTTTGTTTTTTTGCCTGTTCACAGCTCGTCAGTGCTTCACTGTCTGCTTAAAGAAGGATTTGGTCAGTACCTGGCTAGTTGTATGTCCTGAATTGCATACTCAGCCCACTGTATAAATCAATACTTGTTCATACATTTGATTTTGTTCTTTTCTATTGACATTTTAAAAGTGTATAACTAAGAAATGCCAGGCCTCAAATAAAGCTCTCATTTGAATGTTTAGAATCTCATCTGTATTCTAATTGATCCAGCCACTGGTGCATGTCCTTTAGCTGCTTCTGCTGAATGAGTGTATTAATTTTCCACCAGTCCATTGAATCTTAATAACCAGTGGTTAGCTAGAGCTCTGTCTACTAATGTTTCATCTACATGCAGCCAACATTGATTTTGTGGCAAAAGATAAAGTGATCATTACTTAACTTTGGATTAGAATAAATCTGTGTAAAGTTGCCTTGTAAAGAGCATGTTGAATTAATGGGAGAGTATTCCGTTTGTACTAGATATTAAAAATGTTGAAGATAGCTACTTTCAGGAATAATGTAGGATTTAAAATTTTAAATTTTAGAAAAAGAAATGGTGCCAATTGGAAATTGTCATAATGAAGTTCTTTATCCAGTAGATGTTTAACAACGTTAATTTTGGCATTAGTAATATGTAAACTATAAGTGACTTATAATAAACAATTATGAATTCACTAGTATTCTGATCCAGATACTTAAATGTTGTTTGGAGAAAGTTCTGAAGAGTACTCGGTGCTTCATGACAACCAAGTGACTCATTTTTGACCTGAGCTCTGGACAACCAACACCGCAGAGACCAGGCCTGAGGCATGGCCCTAGGGGAGGTTCAGCAAGTCATGTAGAGAACAGAAACCCCAGTGGGATTGTTCCCTGCTTCTCACTCACTGATATTATCGCTTGCACTGTTCTAGCTGATGAATGGGAACCTTTGTACCTACAGGTCACCCAACAGAGTGTCACCAAGCTCCTCCAGTGATGACAGGAGGTGGATTCATGTTCTTACCCATGATTCCTGAGTCTCTCCGACCTGCCTTTGTCTTTTGCCCTGCCCTCAGATATAGACTTCTTAGCTTGCCTGCTAGTGGAGTCCAGCCATCAGTGGGTGCCAGACCAGAGCTCATTGTGTAATGACCCCTTGGACATACTTGTGGCAGATTTTAGCTTGTTCATGTTCCAGTCTCACCATTAAAATCTTGTATGGAACGTAACTAGAGTATAGTTGCCTTCCAAGATGAGTTTGTTTCAGCATGACCTAAATTTGCCCTGATTGAGAAGGTTATGTGAACCTTTGAGCTCTGAAAATATCAAGGTTTTTTCATCACCAGAAATAATTATATTTGGAATAGCTATTTGAAATTCTCTCACCAAAGGAGGATAGTCACCAGGTAGTCTAGGTAAATCGAAAGCCTGCCTCCTCCCTACCCATGAACCAGTTGTACCTCTGAATGACCTAGGACTAGGGTTGTTTTGGTCTCTTTCTTTTTGTTTAGACACAAAGCCCAAAACTTACAACTTGAAGTTTACTTCATCTCATAGTTTCAAAAGGTCTGAGTCTATGCACAGGGGAAGGGCCTGGTGCAGAAGAAAGCTGCTCATCCCTTGGGCTCAGGAGACAGGGAACATGAAGGATGGAGCTGGGGCAAGAATATGCCCTTCTAGGTTGCACCCCTAGGGATCCATTCTCCAACCAGGCCCCACCTCCTAACAGCCCATGAAATCATCAATAAATGAATCTGCTGATCTAGGTAAGTCCCATAATCCAATCACCCTCCACATAGATGAGGCTTTTGCAGGACATTCCTGATTCAAATTATAACAGCTGATTTAGAAGAAGAAGCCAAAGAAGAATGGTCACTCTAGTGTCTTCCATATTAACTTTTCTTTCAGACTAAAGGAAAAAAGTAGGCCCACTGGCCATTTCCCAAGCCTAGACAGATGGCCCTAGACAGGTTGTGTAATGGTTCAGATTTGAAATGTCCCCCAAAATTCTCATGTTTAGAAGTGGGGCCTGGTCAGAAAGGTGGGCCACTGGGATGGAATGTGGATGGGTGCATTCTCCTGGTTCCTCCCTTTTTCTCCGCTTCTTGACTATTGTGTGGTTTTCTCCACCGTGCCATTCTGCCATGTGGCTTCTGTCTTGGAGCCAGCTGATTAAGGACTGAACCCACTGAAGCCACGAGCCAAAATAAACTCTAAGTTTCATGTCAGATACTTTGTCCCAGTGGTGGGACAACAGGTTGCTACCGTTTTTGGAAGATTGAGTGAAAGGTAACCAAATGGTTTCCCCATGTCATATTTTTAACCTCAGCCCTACATGGCTTATTTCAGAAGGTCTGCCCCTGCATCTAGGGAAGGGGAGGTAAGAGAAAGCACTTCCAGTAGTGCATGCCCCAGTGGTGTGATGGCAGCTATAGTGAGCCGGCCTGGGATGGGGGAGCCAATTCAAAGGCACTTCAAGTCCCCAAGTGTACTACTGGCTAGCTGTGTGGCCTGTAGGAAAGTATGCCTTTCTGGATTCAGTTCTCGTATCTGCAGAAAAACAGAATTAAATTAGACTCTGTCTAAGGTCCACTAATCTCTGAAATTCAGTAAGAGCAACATGCTGAGACTACTCCTGACTTCAGATTTGAGATGCCTCTCTGGTTAGCCCCATTCTTTCTGGAGCCTGGAGGATCAGGATTGAGGAAAAATAATTCAATGTGAGTGGGAAGACTGAGACTGAGGCTGAAAGGATGGGATGCTCTTGGTTAAAAACCAAACTGCTTTCTGGGTTTGTGGGTACAGGCCTGTGATCTCAGCACTCTCGGAGCCTGAGGCAGGAGGATTGCAAGTTCAGTCCCAGCCTGGGGAATTTAGCAACTTAGCGAGACCCTGTCTCAAATAAGTAGTAAAAATGGGGTGAGAATGTAAGTCAGTGCAAAAGCCCTGGATTCAATCCTCAGCATTGCAAAAATAAATAAATGAATACACAAAAGTGCTCGTATTGTGCTCCTGAAGTGAAGCAATAGCATAATCCTCCATGAAAAACAAGCTAATGAAAGAAAGTGTTGCAAAGCTCTGTGGCTTAGTGGAGTAGTAGGAATCCCACCGGCGCAGTCACAAAGCCTGACCCCACGTGCTACGTTCCTAGGACTGGATTCCAGGTGGAACCACACAAGGCAGTCAAGCCTCTGCAGATCCCCAGCCTCATCCACAAAATGGACGAGCCACATGTCTGTGCACTAGAAGACGCTGGGAGGAGGCGTCGGCTGGGTGACAAAGGTGACGCCGTGGCCCAGACGCAAGCCAGAGGCGTAACGCAGAGCCAAGGGCCACAAGCTGGAAGCAGACAGGTGGCTCCCCGGCCCACTCTCCTCGCTAGCATCAGGGCCTTCTCCTCTCGGAGCAAGCCTGCTGAGATTGCATTGCTCTGTCCGCTCTGCTGGGGTAGGAGTTACTCCCCTCTGTCTGAAGAAGCCCCCAGTGCCCAATGGTGGATGTGCCCAACTCAGGATGGCGTTGTGGGCATCCTCCCCTAGCTCCCCAGGGCGCCTCACAGCGCCTCCTGCCTCAGGCTCCCAGAGCACCAACAGCACAGCACCAGTTAGGCCCGCAGTAGCCTCCTGTGCCCTCAGCTCCTTCTCTCCTTGCGGGGAGCTGGGGTGGATTTGCAAAGGGAGAGGCTGAGGAAGCTTTGGGGATTATGTGTGAGGTTCATTTCTTAATCTCAACCCTTCCCTGGTGACAAAGGAGACAGAAAGCCAGTGTTCTCAGTGGCTGCTTGTGTGAAAAACAAAGAAAAGAAATACCTTAGCCATTACATCCTTTCTTAATCCCCCCCAACTTCCCCATTTTTAGCTCAGGGTGTTAGTCCAAATCCTTCCCTTCCCCTTCCTCTACGTCAGGGAAGTGTTATAAACGAACTGGAAATGCCAATCCTTGCTGCCTCCGTGGCACCGCCCCCCCCCCCCCCCCCCCCCCCACAAGGGTTCCTGATTTCTAAATTTGCAACATCAGAAGCGAGAGGAAGGAAAGCCCTGGTCTCGGAGCACCTGTCACACATGCAGCCTGACAGCCCAAGCAGCTCCTGTGGCTCATCACAGCGGCCTTCTCCTTTCCCCCTGCCTCTCAGATTCCCCAGCTGGTAGAGCAGCCTGTCTGTGGCTGGCCCAGCACTTCGAGGGAATCAGAGTCCAGGCTGAGCTGCTGGGGCTGTGAAACTTTCCCCAAGCAAAAGCACCTTCCTGACAGTGCCGGACCTGTAGCTATATGGGGAAAAGATGATTTTTGTCTTGAACTGCCTGTCCAAATAGCTTCACAAATCTGCCTCTCTCTGTCTGTCTCTCCCTCTCTGTCTCCGCCTCTCCCTCTTTCTTTTTCTTTCTGGTACGGGTGGCGGGCGGCGGAACCCTAGGCCTTTGCATTGAGCTAAATCTTCAGCTCTTTAGATTGGATCTTGCTGAGTCACTAAGCTAGGTAAGCTAGGCTTAAACTTGTGAGCCTCCTGCCTCAGCCTCTCAGAGTGCTGGGATTTCAGGCAGGCACCACCAGACCCTGGCGTGGTTCTGCTTCCTTGATGTTTCCTCCCTTCTGTTTTCAACCCTCTCAGAGGCAACTTTTCTGTTATCACTGAAAGGGATTTCAGATGTTGCTTTTTTTTTTTTTGCCAGAAACATTAACTGCAGGCAGAGCCAGCAGCCTCTGTGCTCTCTGTGGACAAAGTGGCCGGGTCCCATCAGAGTGGGGTATGGTTGCACATTCCTTACCAAATTTTAGGTTCAGCGTTTATGGATGGCAAAACACAGGCACCGTGCATAGAGAGGTACTTCCTTACCCTTGGTAGAATGGCAACACCATGTGTGGAAGTGGGGTGAGGAGAGAGGGAGCCTGACCAGGTACATATGTGATCATCAGTGGGGAAGGATGAGCTGACGGGCAGAGCCAGCATGTCCAAGCAAGTGTAATTGGCCATGCATAGGTGACCTTCCAGATCTAGTCAACAAGATTTTCACACCTGAGGTAGAAGGGCAGGGTCATGGTTTGTATGAGTGAACCCCAAAAGCCTCATGTTCCTATGGATACTGTGGAGGGTTGGGAGGTGGGCCTGGCTGAAAGGGGATGATGCTTGGGGCTTGACCTGGAGGGGCCTGGGCCAGTGCTGCCCTTTCCCCAGTTCTCTCTGTTCCACCATGTTGTGAGGATCTCTGTCCCCCTGGGCAGCCATAGCCCTAGCTGTGGCCCCACCATGTGAATCCACCATTTCCTTGCCACCCACCCACGAATGGACTGAGACCTTCTGAAACCGTAAGCTAAAATAAGTCTTTCTTCCCTAAGTTGTAAATGTCAGGTATTGAGTCATAGTGACAAAAAAGTAACTAAAACAGAAATTGGTACCAGAGAAGTGGGGTCGTTGCTGTGACTTTACCTGACCATGTGGTTTAGAAGGCTTTCAAACAGGTTTGTGGGAGGAATTTGGAAAGGTCGGAGGATGCCAGCTGGGGAAGCCTTGGAGTGCTCTGAGCCGAGCTTGATGGGAGATACTGGTCAGAGCTCCAGAATGCTGATAGAAGTGTGGATTGGAAAGGCCAGGCTCAAGAAGTTTCAGACGGGAAAGAGGACTGTATCGGCAAGTGGCCTGAAAACCACTTGTGCTACACTCTGGCAAAAAGTTTGTTGCCCTTGTCCAGAGAGTTTATCTGAAACTGAGATTAAGGGCAGTGGACTGCTTACTCTGGTGGAGAAAATCTCAAGGCAGACTGATATTCAAACCGTTACATGGCTGCTGTTTGCAGCTTTTAGCCAGCTCTATGGTGAAAAACAAGGTAAAATGGCAGAGAAAAATCATAGAGAAGCTTTGCAGTACCAGACCAAAATGATCTGCAGTGGTAGAACAGAAGAGCACAGGAAAGTTGAAGACATTAACATTAAAAAGAAGTCAAGGGCTTACCACCCAAAACCCCTCTCTTCACCAGCTCATTAGTGGAGAGGCAAAAGACTTTGCTCTGAGAAATGTATTCTAGGGGCAAAAGAAAAAATGTCTTTTAGAGTTCAGTGGCCTGGAATTCAACAATCTAAGAACTCAGAGACTTCTACAGCATTTGTCCAAGGGGCCAGGCTACTGTTCAAGCCAGTGGCAGACCGTGGTGACATTCACACAGTCCTGGCTTTCCAGGCTTACACAGTGCTGGAGTTGTGGGTTCATGGAGGCCTCCCCCCAGGTTTCAGAGGAAGGCCTTGGAAGCAAGGCAGTGTGCTCCTGGGAGTGCAATGTGTGAAATTGTAAAAGCCAAAGGTGCAGTGGAAAACCCAGGAATTTGGAGAAGCCAGGAGCACGGATCATCCACTGAAGAAAGCCGCTGACTATGAATAGATTCAGCCCAAAGCAGAAAGGATGGAGATTGCAGCCTGCTGTGATGCTGTAGGGACGGGGCCAACCAAGCCCTTTGGAATGGGTATACTGCCACAGTTTTCCCCAGATGCTAGACCTGGGACTAGGATTTAACACTTGCCCTGCTGGGTTTAGAAATTGTTCTGGTCCTATTGCCTTTTATCCTTCCATTCTTCCCTTTTGGGATAGAAATGTTTACCCTGTGCCAGTTTATGTTGGAAGTACTTAGCTATTTGCTTTTAACAGGGAGCTCACAGCTGAGAGTTTGTCTTGTATCTCAAAGGAGACTGTGAACTTGGAGTTTCTTTACCAGTGCTGGAACTGTTAAGACTTTGGTACCTCTTGGAGAAGAACTAAATGCACTTTGCTTAAGGGAGTAAACATGAGTCTTTTGGGGGCCTGAGGAAGAATGTGGTGGTTCAGATCTGGAGTGCCCCCCAAAAGCCTCAGGTTCCTGTGGCTACTGTGTAGGGTTGGAATGTAGGGTCTGGTTAGGACTTGAGCTGAAGGAGCACGTTGCTGGTTCCAACCCTTCCCCCAGTTCTCTCTGTTCCATGATGCTGTGAGGACCTCTGTCTCCTGGGCAGCTCTAGCTCTAGCTGCAGCCCCACCGTGTGATTCCACCATTTTCCACCCACTCACCCATGAATGGACTGAGACCTTCAGAAATTGTAAGTTAAAATAAATCCTCTCTAAGACGTGGATATCAGGTGCTGAGTCATGGTGATGAGAAAGTAACCAAGACAGGCAGGGAAAACTGCTTCTGTTCCTTCCTGGCATCTTGATTGCTGCCGGTGAATGCAAGAACAGCTCTGCTGCAGCTAACTGAGCCCCCTCCCCCTCTCCTCAGCACAGCATGTAGGTTTCTAGCATCACAAAGGGCTTGTTCCAGGTGTGCCAGCTGCCCAGTGCATCCATCTGCACTGTTCTTTGCAGCTTCTGCTAAATGGAGCTGCTCATGACACACAGGACCAGAGTTCTCAGCTTGTCAGAAGGTACGCATGGTCCTTCCACAGCCAGCCAGGGGACAAGGGATCTCACTGTAAATATTTTGACTTGAATTGAATCCAAATTGCTGTTTATATGAGTGAAGACCTTGAATGTGTCTCTGTGGGAAATCTTCAGGTGATGATAGAGTGAACTCTGTTGGTGACTTTTCCAGTCCAACTTGAAGTGCCAGGAGCCTAGGTCAGTCTTAAGACACTGAAAAGAATGGGCCATTTGGTATGGTTTTGTCTATAGTATGTTACCTGATTTTTGCTGTCCACATCTGCACAGTAAGAGGATTTATATACTGGTGCTTTGTTGGGTGCAAACAGCCTCAGAAAAAAAACAGGCAAGACTGTCCTTCATTTGTATTATGTAAGAGCTAGAACCAGTAATTTCTAAGTTTTCTTCTAAGATCAATAACGACAGGAAGTGTACACCTTCTGTTACTATAATACCTGAAGTAGCTTATAAAGAGAAGAGGTTTGTTGTGGTTTACTTGGTTTCCACTCATGACTGGCTGGCTCTGCTGCCCTCGGCCTGTTACAGCACATCATGGGAGAGCTTATGGCCGCTGCTCACATCATAGCCAGCACCCAAAGAAGAAGAGGAAGGGGCTGGATGCCCAGTCTCCCCTTCAAGGGCTTGCCCCCAGTGGCCAGAAGGTCTGCCTCAAGATCTGCCACCTCCTACAGGCCCCACTACTTCCCAGCAGTGCCACAGACCAGTGAGGAAGCATTTAACATGTACGCCTTTGAGGGACTCTCCAGACCCAAACTCTAACCTTCCATCCCCGGCTCTCAAAGGCTCATGTCCACTTCTCAAGGCAAAATGCACAGTCTGTCTCCAAGTATTTTTTTTTTTAATGTCTTAGCTTTACCAGTATTGTTAAAAAGTTCAAGTCCAAAGTATCCTCTCAAGGCAAACTCTTAGCCGTTGTGAAATTCTATCAGAAATAAAAATAACTATGTATTTCCAACATGCAGTGGGTAAATATTCCCGTTCCAAAAGGAAGGGACAGGAACTAGCAGGGAAAAGTCAGACCCAAGCCAGCAGAGTGAACATGAATTCCTGCAGCTCTGTGCTCACCTCAGGGCGCGCTGTGGTGGGACGCAGGGCCCCACTTCTCAGGCAGCCTGACCTCCAGCCCCAGCGCGGCTGCCCACTTGTCCTCTCTGCGTCTGCCTGCTGCTTCCCTCCGTAGCGTCTCTGACTTTCTGGGTCTCTACTGCAGCTTCGGCTCCACACACTATGCTCTCAGGGGACCCTGCTACGCATCACTCGGCCTCTCAGGCCTTCCTTTGAATCTTGATAGAAGCTTCCATTGTTGCCTCCGTGCTGGCTGACATCTCTTTCCCTGCGCCCCTATACATTCCATTTGCAGGAAAAAAAAATGACAAGGATGATAAAACCACACAAAAGCAAGACTTACTGCAGAAGCTACTTGCAGAGCAAAGTAGGATTTATAGAAAGATTTATTATAAGAGATAGCAGTAAAAAAGCCCCTCACTGAGAGGGCAGTGAAGAGGGGCCGTGAGCAGGGAATCTGCTCTCCCCTCCAGGTGTCACATGCCTTCACTCCCCTTCCAGCTCTTTTCTCCCTCTCTTGGGCAGGCTGGTGGTCATGTTGGCAGGTGAGGTGCCAGTTGGCCTAGCAGTGGTAAGGAACAGTGAGAGGGGGACCCAATTTGCCCCTGCCTCTTGTTCTTCGGGGGCCTGTCCCTTTGAGGGAGGAAGAACCAGGAAGTGGAAAGAACAAAAGGACCTGACATCTAGCTGCAATCCCGCCCTGCAGCTTGTTTTACTTTTTCTGTAATTTGATGTCTGGATTTAGCCCTAATCCGACCTGCTTAGCCTGCCAGCTTCCCTAATGCTGTGATCCCACAGCTCTTGAGTTCTGCACGCTCGCAAACCAGCACCACACGGATCACACAAATGCTTGCTGCAAGTGCATACCTGAGGGTCTTGTGGACTTGGAGAAACAACTCCCAAGAGAGTTTTGGGCCAGATGGGTGACCTCTTCCGGTTCTTTTGACTCTGCCCTAGAAAGTTTGTGAAGTAAATTTGCATTGTACATCTCTGGTTTGCATTGTACATCACGGCCCGTGATGGCTGTGGCCTTGTCCGTACCGGAAATGCCCTCAAAACATTTTTATTATTGTCCCAGTGCAAATCATTTGGCTTGAAACTGCACCCTTCTTAGTCAAAATCTTATACACAGCTTCTTTCCTAGCCCAAATAGGAATTTTTCAAATCTTTCAGCAATTTCCAATTCTCACTAAATCAAGATAAAAGCATCAAATAAAGCATGTTACAGCCCGAATGCTGTGCTACTTTGAAATTCCTCTGCTAGGTAAATCAGTCTGTCACCTTGAAGCTCAGCCTCCCACAAACCCTCACAGCATAAACTTCTGTCAGCTTAGCAAAAACGGCCACTGGTCCGGCTTAATAGAGTCCTATTTCCCACTTGCCTCATCAGCCTGGCCTTGGTACCCACATTCCTATCAGCATTCTGGACTTCCGACCTCTGCACCCCCCATTCCTGCTGGCAGAATCACTTTTTAAGTTCCTCTAACAGCATTCTAGGGTTTTCCTAGCTTATATCACCAAGCATTTTCAAATTCCTCTTATAAACCAATTTCAGTCTTTTCCACATTGTCAGGTACAGCCTAACAAGCAACCTGTCCCACTTCTCAGGACCCATTTTCTAGGCATCCTTTAATCCAGCCAAGGTGAGAGTCAAAATTAACCATCATCACAGCAAATAGGCTTGGAAAAGGCTGGATTCTACTTTACTAAAGCAGAAGATGTGATAGAAACCAACCGAGCTTTGTATACGTATAAATGAAAAAAGACTTGAAGCCGGAGTGGTGTTCAGCAAACTGGCCCTGTGTCACAGGCATCGTTCTGTAATCACTGGTAGCTGGAGATGCAATTACGAAGCTTACCAATATTCACATCACATCGTTTTGACAGTTACTAATGAATGATACAACTTGTTTGCTTTTGCTTTGCTTTGCATTGTTTTAAAAGTTTTACATTTCCATCTAAAAGATGCCTTTAAAGTAAGCATGTCTGAGTCCACAGAGATTCAGCGTTGCTAATACGTGGGAATAGTCACTTGCTTCAGAATAAGGTCTGTCACTATCACATGCCCTAATTGTTTGGCCGCCGGACGTCCACACTCTGTACTAGAACGTGGCTGAGCGTGCGCAGCGCACAGAGAGATAATTAAAACCTCCCCGACAAACTTGTCTTGGTTAATCTGGTTGGTAAAATGTCTTTTGTTGTAACATTCAGTCTGTTGTTTTTCTCTGAGCACATTGCCACATAAAAAGGAGAAAGAAAATAGCACAGCTTGAAGAGGTGTAAAAATGTAATTACTTTTCTGAAAGTATGCATATTTATCTATTTTTTGCTAACCCCCATCTCACTTAGCTCTCCAGCTCTAAATAGACAAATGTTCCTGGCTCACGGCTGTAGGCACTTGGAAGTTATTTCTAATTGGGAAGAACGTCCTTCATTGCAACTTCCAAGCTACTGATTGTAGCACATTTTAAACATTTTTTTTTTTTTTGCATCAAAAAAGGAAACCAAGTGGAAGCAAAACAGGCTTGAAAGATCACGGTACTGTAAAGCCTTAGCACGCTGTCTGCAACAGTGCCTCGAATCTGTGCAATTTCCCTGGGCACACTGCTTTCAGGAAAAAATAATGATAGGAAGAAAGAAAAATGTTACCAGATAAATAGTTTTTCTAACTAAGGTTTGCCCACGTTTGGCCCGATTTTCTAAACCTATTACAGCTGCCTCTGTAAACCAACATGCTAAGAATTCACAGCTCACATGTAAGTGCCGTGCAAACCACATTGTTCCTGCCCACCAGTGTGTCTCAGCCGCACGAGAAGGCTCTTCCGAGGCGAGAGATGCTCACTAAATATTTACTGGCCGGTTGGATGGATGGAAGGCCCTGCACAGGCTAAGGAGGCCATGTGGCGCAGCCGTGTCCAGCCCGGCAGGCAGGCCACGCCCTTGCCTCTGGCACAGCTGCATGCTGCGCTCCCAGGCGGAGTTTCCAGATCCTAAGACCTTGACATTTTCTGTAGAGTTTTGCTGAATATGAGTGAGCCCTACTTTCAAAAAACATATCAGAAACCCAAACTTGCAAAAACAATAATTTAGAAGAGAATTCTTAACGCTGCAAAATTTACTACCAATATCATTTTGTAAGCAGGTGGTGAAAACCTACTCAACTTGTCAAAGTCTTCATATGACTTTTAGGAAGCTTGTGTGAGAAAGCACAAGCTTCGCCTGCTGATCCTCCGGAGGCACATGGGCTGCACCCTCCACCCGACGACAGGCCAGGAAGGACAGGCTCATAAGTTGAATTTTGTTCCCCCAAATTCTTACACCAAAGTCCCAACCCTCTAGTATACTACTGCAAAATGACACTGTGTTTAGACAAAAAGTGGCAGGGTCTCGCTCCATAGCTCAGGCTGGTCCTGAACTCACTATGGAGCCCAGCCTGGACTCATGACAATCCTTCTGCCTCAGCCTCCCGAGTGAGCCATTCCTCCAGCCCCACCAAAAGTGTTTAAAGGGGAAAGTCAAATGAGGTCCTTAGGGCGACTCTCATCCTGGCTGACCCCTGTCCTGTAAGAAGGAAGATGAGGACACAGGCGCTCGCGGCAGGAAGACTGCACAGCCGCAGGGAGATGACAGGAGAGGGCCTGGAGGAGCCAGCCCAGGGCTCTGGGCCTCCCGCCTGCAGAACTGGGAGACGGTGCATTGCCTTTGCCCGCTCTGTCGCCATGCCCTCCGCAAGTGCGTAGGGCATATGAATGGAAAGTACTTGCTCCTCCTTCTACTGTTTTATAGACTAAAAATGTCAAGTGCACGCCACACAACTCAATCAGAGGGTGAAGGCAAACACTGCCCCGTGGTCTCCCAGAATTCTGCCAGGAGTAGTCTCAGCAGAGGGCCGCCTCAGAACCAGCACCACAAGCAGCACTGTGGGATGTTTTGCCTTTTTTTTTTTTAACCACAAGAATTTACTTAACACCTCTTATGGCAGAGGCATAGGACCAAGTGCAGCAGGGAACTATGTGCTGTTCTGACCCTTCACAGAACGAAGGCAGAGTCACGTGGAAGGGAGTTGAACCGTCCTCACTCCCCACCCACCGTCTGAATCACATCATTTGGGCATTTTTGCTGAAATTCTGTCAAAAAATAAAAGACTTAGTAAGTCCTGAGCCTTCGCGTGGTTCTGAGATGGTAGCACAGGCCTGTAATCTCAACACTCTGAGGCAAGGGGATCTCAAGGCTAAGCTCAACCTGGCCAACTTAGTGACTTAGCAAGACCCTGTCCCAACATAAAAAATTTTTTTTAAAAAAATTTCTGGAGATCTAACTCAGTGAGAAAACCCTGTATTCAATCCTCAGGACTGAAAGAGAGAAAGAGAGAGAGAGAAAGAGAGAGAGAGAGAGAGGAGAGACACAGGCAGAGACAGAGACAGAGTTTGGCTATGGACTTACTAAATGGGTGCTGAAAGAGGGACAGTTAGATTCTTCCACTGAAAAATAGGGCAAGTGTCATCAGAACAATTGGATGCATTATTTCGCTTTAATGGAAGCACAAATCAAGTGTCTCATTCAATCAAACCAAGTTAGGGGAAGCCGTGTCCGCTGCCGGTTCAGCTCCAGCAGGCCTGTTTTGTACATCATCACTAGATGAGTCCTGTTTGTATCATTAAAAAATTATCTTAACTGACTGCTGCCAAAAGTAATTTGCCTGGCATTGTCTGCCCCTAGGCAGCAGTACAAATGCTTCCGGAGGCCGTGGATGCCTGTGACAGCACCCCAAGACCAGCGCCTGCTGACAGGGCGAGGAGCTTGGGGCGGAGGGTGGCCTTGTGGGAAGTGATAAGACCGGAGGCCAGCTATGCTGATCACCCCAGGCCACTGGGCAGGGACCTGGCTGCAACCTCTGGGGACATCCAGACTGCGCAGGCCGAGGGGCTAGGTTCTGGTGGCCTTGTGCCTCCCACCCTCAGATGTAGGACCGAGGCCAGCGGGATAGAGCCTGCACACGCACAAGAAAGTGTGATTGCTCCACCTCCAGTGCCCTGGTGGCTCCATCCCTGCCTCCGCCTCTGCCCTTCCTCCTCTTGCTCCCTGTAACTCCCCCTTCAGGCCCCTCTTTCCCTCTCCTCCTCCCTTCCCTTGTGCCACTCCCAGGCATCGCCCCACCCCGCCCCCATATTCTATGTCCCTTGCTCCCAGCCCTTGCCTTGGCAGGAGGAGCTGGCAGGGGGATGGTGAGCGAGCCGGAGGAGCCCGCTACGACAGAGACCTGGCTTCTGCTGAAGCCGGCCTCTGTGCCAGCTGTGAGTCACCTCCCCGGATTAGAGGGATGGAGCACGGGGAGTCTGAGGACCGGGGTCCCTCCCTTCCTAGGAGCTCGCTGCAACCTGGATAGAGTGGACAGGTCAGTCATTCATACCCTAGACACTCTGTGTATTTTCTCATTCCCTCACGATGGGATGAGTGCCACAAAATCCTAACAGCAAACCCAAAGTGTTGCCTCTTGTCCTTGGTGCCTTGTCCTCCCCAGCTGTTCTACTGTGGTGGTCGCTGAGTCACCCACCTGGATCACTCCCCAGCACCGCTACCACAGCACCTCTCGAACCTTCCAAGACACAACGCGCAGCTTGTCCACCTAGCACCGCCTGCCTCCCACCATCAAAATCTGTTTCGTTGAGTTGGCTGCTGCCGTTTGCCACTCCCCGGCCTGGCCCTTCCTGCCTCTGACGGGTTCCTCATCGTTTCTCCCAGCTCTGCGCTGGTGGCTAAGGCTGTTTCATCTGAGCAGATCTGAGTGGTGCCCCGCCCTGCTCCTGCCCTCTTCCTTCGCAGGCACCTGCTTGGCATCAAAGACTGAAGGCAGCCCTGCCTCCTGCCCGATGTTCTCCTCCAGCGGTCCTCCCAGTGACCCTCACACTCCCGTCCTCCCAGGTCTGTTTCCTCCTGACCCCAGCCAGCATGTGCCCTATTAACCCTGCTCCCCATCAGCCCTTGACCCCAAAGCACCTTTGTATTCATCTATGGAAACTTCTCAGGGATTAGCGTACTGATGTGGGCTTGATCCTCTAGGGCTGCCTGCCCAGGACTAGGGACAAAGAGAAAAGGAGCCCTGAGAGTTCAGGTTTTATGACTTCCGGTCCCCCAGCGCCCCCGTCAACCCCTCCCCAGTCCCTCCCACCCCAGCACTTCCTCCTCATCCACACCCTTCAGCTCCAAGCTGGGCCTGGGTGTGGGACCCAAAAAACAAGGAGCTGGTGGCCTGTGGGAAACTAGGGGCGAGAGTAATGGGAGGCGCGAGTCTCTGGCTTTTCTCAATGGGACCTGAGAAAATCCCATTTAATCCTAATCAATGGGGGAAAAATGTCCAAAGTCGCAGAAGCCATGAGGCCCAAATCCCACTAGAGAGGTCCAGAGTGTCTTCGGTAGCTCTGCAGTCCTGCTTTAGAGCAGAGTGCCGGGTCTTCCAGGGGCTGGTCTACGTGAGGAGAGACACTATGACCCAGCAGGCGGCCCTGAAGTACTTTGTGAGGGAGCGGGAGGTCGTGTGCTGTGGGCGAGTGTCTAGGTTAGTCATTCTTACCCTAGACACTCTGCGTATTTTCTCATTGCCTCAAGATGGGATGAGTGCCACAAAATCCTAACAACAAAATTAACATAGTTTATAAAAAGATGTGACGGGGAGCGGGAACACGCGGCTCGCATTTTCTGGGGCTAGCTTCGAGCTCCCAGCCTGCTAACAGAAGCGTACCTATTCTTGGGCCACATATCCTCTTTGAGGTCCAGAAGTTTCGGTTCTGTTTTTTTCACACCACGTTTTCAGGATAGGAAGCAGGATGCAGGGAGGGAGGAGGAGCCAGAATGCACCTGTGCTTCAAACATGCTGGGATCCGTTCCTGTCGCCTCAGGTCTTGTTTCTTGCAGGCAGTGAACGAAGCCCAGTGCTTCTACCTGTGCCCTTCACTTACAAACCCTTCAATTTATGACAATCTGTTACTCTTGGAGGGTGGGGTGCAAAGGGACATGTCAAGCAGGACAGAACTTCCCAGCCTGCAGCCCCAAGGCAGACACCACAAGCAGGCCCTCTCCCTGGTGCTCCTGAATCTGAGGCCCTCTACCGCTCCTCCGCTTCCCTTCAGGGAGCTGCCACTGAATGTGAGTCGGGACCCACACTGGTGACCAGGATGCATCCTGCTACCTTGCACACACTTGTCCCCAAACAGCAGCACACATGTAGGACATCTTCAGGTTCCACGTGTAGCATGAGTGTCCCTGCTCCCTCCCACGGCAGCCCACCTGGCCTCTCACTCTGCCCACATTGCAGGAGGCTGGGTCAGGGGGCAAGCTGGATGCTGGCTGTTTTTTGTTTGTTTGTTTTGTTTTGTTTTTGAGACAGGGTCTCCATCTCTAGCCCAGGCTGGTCCTGAACTCCCTGTGTAGCCCAGGCTGGTCCTGAACTCCCTGTGTAGCCCAGGCTGGCCTTGGACTCATAGCAAGCCTCCTGCCTCAGCCTCCAGAGTGCTGCAATTGCAGGCATGCACCACCACACCTGCCTTATGTGGTGCTGGGGAATCCAGGTCAGGGCCTTGAGCTTTCTAGGTAAGTGCTTTAACCGCCGTGCTGCTCCTCCAACCCTAGGTGCCAGCTGTTTCTTCTACACTTCCAACCTCTGTGAAGGTGGCCTTCTGCGTCTTCCTCCACCCTCTGTGCTCTGCTCGGCTCTGCCACGTGTGCTTGGAGGATCCCTGTCCTCTGACCACCCTCGCTTGGTAGAGCTCTCCTGTCCGATTCAATTGTCCCACTGGGCACCATCTGTTCCTGCTGAGAACAGCCTTCCCCTGCAGCCGCCCCGGCGGAGGCTTCTTGTCTCAGTTCGCCATCATCACCCTGGCGGGGGACAGAGGGAAGCGCCTTCCTCCCGGCCACCTCGGCGTTTCCCATCTGTCCCGCCTCTGCCCTCTCGCGGAAACCTCTGTCTCTTTCTCCTCTCCCCCAACACGCACGTACACGCTGGAGTAACCCAACGCCCACTTGTCGGCTCCTCCCAGCCCACACGTGTGCCCCTTCCGTGCGCATCCTCTGTCCCCTCCAGCCTCCAGGAGCTGTTATGTGCCTATGGACAGGTGCGTCCGCCACTCAAAAGTGGCCTGGTTGTGTGCCAAGCCCTCCCGGGCCATGACAGCAGCCCCTTCTCCTCCATGCGCCCCACTTAGCCGGTCCAAGGGCCATGAGATGCGCAGGGGTGATTAAGGGGCACCACCGGCTGTGAGGGCAGGCGCCAGGCAGAGCAGTGGAGTAGTGGTGTGGCGCTGTGGCGCAGCTCTCCCACCACGTGGGGACAGAGGACGGACGACGGGTCAGGCAGGACCAGCGGCTGCAGCTTAGTTCTGGGACGATCTCGGAAGGTCGGGGTCCTGGTCCCAAATTGCCATTACAGGAATGCTGTGTCGAGCAGCAGTGGCCTGGATCCCAAGGTCCCTCTGTGCCCAGCTTCCTGCCCCGCCACCGCCACGTTGGCCTCCATCCCGGAAGTCCGCACAGTCTCCGGCCTTCCTTCCGGTGTCCCTCATTACCTGCTTCCATCTCCTCCAGATCCCTGCTTCCATAATTGGTCCCCTTGCTCCCTCTTCTCCAGCCTCCCGGAAGCGGTAACAGCAAGGGTTGACAGGGCACGGCAGGTGCAGGGGAACAGCCCAGGATTTGCGGCGGCCGGAACAGAATGGGTGCGGTGCATGAGCAACAGTCAATAGGTCGTGCCAGACGAGGACGCGTCTATTTTTTGTTTTCGAGCCCAGTGAGGGCGCTTTGAGATGGACTTCCTCCTGTGTCTCCACAGCCTACTCCCTAACTCAAGGCACAGCCGCGTTGCCACCAGGCCAGGGGCCCGGGCCTGCGGTCCTAGCACTTTGGGAGATGGAGGCAGGAGGATGGCAAGTTTGAGTCCGGCTCGGGCCACTGGGCGCCTTAGGGAGGTCCTGTTCCAATTAAACAATAAAAGGGGAAGGGCAGCTGCTCAGAGCGGAGCGCTGTGTTAATCCCCAATGTGAAACAACAACACAAAGAATAGTAGAGTCGTCCAGCTAGGAAAGCGGATTTACTAATGTCATATTAGAAACAAAGTTACTTGTTGAAGTTCCTCATTTAGTGCCTAGCGTGAAACCTGTTACACAATTGGTGTTCCGAAATACTTATTTCAGCTGAATTGAAAATGAACCCTTCACTCCGAGGATACTACATGCCTATGAACGGCCCTGGACAAGCGAAATAAACAAGAGACGGGCAGGATCTGTCTGCCCAAAGCCTCTCTCCAAGTGTCCACTTGGGACACCTCACACAGTGGATCTTCTCCACCCCATGAATACACTGTGCGGCCCACTTGTACCCAGCAGGACAATACAGAGGTGGGTGCCATCAGATCGGAGTGCCTCTGTCCTTCGCTGGTGATTTTTCCTGCTTTGGGTTCTGAGAAAAAAAAAAAAAAAAAAAAAAAAAAAAAAAAAAAACCCCCACCAAAAAAAAAAAAAAAAAAAAAAAAAAACTTAAGCGGTGGAGCAGACTCAGAGTGGAAACAAAGAATTAGGTTTCTGTTGAAGGCAAAACAGTGAATTAAATAGTGAGCAACTAAGACTGCAAGAGTGAGTGGCAAATAGAAGCAAAGTCAGGGACCCTGATCCCAAACTTTAGAGTAAGGCACACCTTTAAGAATAAAACGATGACCAGGGCCTCCTAGGTCAGGCCTGATATCTCAGCACTCTGGGAGCCTGAGGCAGGAAGGTCCCAAATTGGAACCTAGCCTGGGTAACTAGTAGGACCCTGTCTCAAAATCAAAAAACAGGGTTGATATACTTCTCAGTGTGAAAGACCTGGGCTCTAACCCTAGTGCTCAAAAAAACCCCTGTAAACCAAGCTTGGTAAGCACACATCTGTAATCCCAGTACTCTGGGAGGCTGAGACAGGAGAACCAAATTTCAAGCCCAAACTGAGCAATTTAGCAATTTAGCAATTTAGCAGCCCTTGTCTCTAAATACTAAATAAAGGGCTTAGGATGTTTGTGAAGGCTCTGGATTTAATCCCCAGAAAAAGGAAAAGAATAAAACTGTGAAAATGCACCCTGTAAGATCGGAGCCAAAAGGTTTTGTTGTTGTTGTTGTTGTTAAAATACCTGGGCATAGCTTCTGGTGAAATCAGGCTATGTTTGTGTGTAAAGTTGTTACAGATACTTTGTAAAGTATTGGACAATGTGGAGTAAGTCAGTGGGGTTGGGGGGGCTGCTGGGCCCTGGCCCTCATCCTGGGACAGCCCTCATTCCGGGGCTCTAGGATTCCCCTTGCTCAGATTTGTGCTCAGCAAACCCTTGTCTGATCATTGTCTGATTTCTCGTATAAGACAAGAAGCCATGGAGGCCTTCAGTCAGTGCATCAGTGGTGTTTCTCGTGGTCATTAAGACCTTCTGTTTCGTTCTTTGGTGTCTTGTGAGCAAGGTGACAGGGAGTCTTCCTTCAAGAATTGGGGGGCATGTTTCTGGGCCCATAGAACTGAAGGCAGGACCTGAGGATGGAGGGATCTGGGGAGGGAAAGGGGAACTGGAAATGGTTATGATGTGACATGTATACACACCAATCCCCCAGGATAGTTGTAATTATTATGTATTGCAAGCATATGCTAATACAAATAATTGTGGGAAGACAAAGCAAAAGGCCACCAGTGGAGCTTCCTGGTGGATGGGCATTTACTCAGCATTTTCTTGTGACATCCTACTGTCTCCATAGAGGTCCTTTTGGGATGTACCCATGAGATGATAGAAAACTGAGGGATATCCATTAAAAAAAAGTGTGAACCAGGTCTGGTGGGACATACCTGTAGTTCCAGCACTGTGGGAGTCTGAGGCAGGAGGCTGGCATCTGAAGTCCCGTCTGAGCAACTTAATAAGACTCTCTCTCAAAAACCAAACAAGACAAAATAGGCTGGGATGTAGCTCAATAGTAGAGAGCCCTGGATCTGATCCACAGTACTACCAATAAATAAATGAAGTATTTAATTAGTAAAAGAAGGCACAGAAAGAAAGTGTGTGTGTGTGTGTGTGTGTGTGTGTGTGTGTGTGTGTGTGTGTTACTAGAGGTTGGACCCAGAGCCTTCACAATGAGCTATAATCCAGCTTTTTTTCGGGGGGAAGGGAGGTGGGGGTGAGACAGGTCTCACTCAATTGGCCCTCTGCGTGGCTTCAAACTTAAGGTACTGCTTCAGCCTCTCAGAGTGCTGGGATTACAAGTGTGTCCTACCACACCCAGCTATGGAAAGGAATCTTTTTAAAAACACTAGAAAGCTCAAGTAGTCAATTCAACCAGATATACACTACAGGGTTTTTCATTAAAGTAACCTTCTTAAATTATTATTAGAGGTTTTTCTCAGTAAATATTGGAAGAATATTTTCAAATATTGGAAGGATGGGTTAAACTAAACCTGAACTGGTTTTGACTGTGTGCTCACTATGTCACAGATATTAGCACAAAGTTATTGACCTAGGAAAGTTGATATGCTGATTTCTGACTATATTGGAAACACAAATTCCGAGTTCCCCATCTCATTTGAAATATGACTTAGTGAAGAGCTAAACTCAGAATAGAGTCCAATAATAGACTACACCTTTTTCAAACCCTTCTGCTAGAGCACATGGCTTCAGTGAAGGAAAATCTAACAATCGTGCTGGCAATTTCAAAGACTGAGAGATAGCCAGGGGATTATATCTCTGTGAGCCTCACACCGGTATCTCTAGGGAAGTGGAGACTAGATGGTATTTACACCACTGGTTTCATCTTTGCAGAATTGGAAATCTTGGCAGTTTTAATTACCCATATTTTTATTAGGACATTATTTTCATCCATTTACGAAAGTCTTTAAGGGTGCTAGATAGTGCATAACATCCAGTTCTTTGAGGAGGCATGTCAACCAAGACCCAGCTGGAAAACAAGATGGCAGCTCACCTTTACAATGCGACCTCTTGAGATACATACATATATATTCGCTGGTCACCTAGTGACTCTGGTGGTTATCATATTAATCAAGATAAAACTATAAGCTACAGAGAAAACCATGGCAGGGCCATACTGTCCAGTCAAGGAGCAGACGAGATAATTCAGAGAGAGCCAAGCTCACCAGGTTTCCTTGACAACCGTTCCCATAGAACCAAAGACAGGCGCAGCAAAGCCACTAGGAAGATTAATTGATGATCATGTTCCTGCCTCTCAAATGGCATAGAGATTTCATGTTGCCGCAACAGCGTCTACATTTTGCTCAGAGTGTATTTTAAACCTCATTCTCCTCTTTTTTTTTTTTAGTGGAATTCCCGTTTCTCTTCCAAAATAAGAAAACCCCTTAAAAAAAAAAAAAGGATAACAACAACAGTTAAATTGATGCCTTGGAAGACCTACCCTATGGGATAATTATTTCTCATTTAAATTGATGGTCTCACTGAAGGGACAGCAGATGGGCCACATAGAAGTGAGCCCCCCACCCCCGCACCAGGTGGGAGATAGTTCTTAGAGATTTGATCACAGCTCTGTTAAACATGTCCACAAGTATAGGCACAATGTGTGCCTCAGTGCTCCTGGTGTCCTGCCAACTCCAGGAAATTAACTCAAACTGTCACAAAAAGGTAAGTACATTCTGGCACAGAGAAGACAACAGTTCTACCGAGTCAGCCTCTCCTGCCGGCCAGCTTGCAGAACAAAGACATCTCAGCAAGCCGTTCCCAGCTGAGAGGACAGCCGTGTGCAACAGCGGACACTTAAAATAGGTGGGAACGGAGCAATGGCAACAAGGATGAGAAACCCAACCGGTTGGAATAAAAGAAACCTCTGGGTTGCTGAGTAACCCCGCCAAGCAACGCCTGGTCCCCACGTAGGAGGGAGCAGAGGTGCAGCTTCTCCAGCCCTGGGGGGCACCCACCGAAAAGAAGGGCGGGAGGCATCGCCAACCAGAATAAGGGCTTAAATAAGCAAAGGAGCCTCGGAAATCGCCTTTCTCTTCACGTGTGTGCTTGCTGGTACTTTGGAAGTCTTGCCCCAAATGTGCAAAATTATCCCATCAGAATGAAGGAAGAAATGAAATCGCTGTGCAAACACACTACTGAAGAGAAAGGCAGGAGCATACATGGAGTGGCTGGGAGCAAACCCTCAGGCGCATGGGGCCACTGCTCCCGTGTGTCCCTGCAGCGCCAAAGGTTCAACAGGTCTAAGGAAAAGCACTTAGGAAATATTTCATCTTAAAATAGCCAGCCATGCTAGGGCTTTGAAAACTAAACAGTGAAAGCAAATCCACTCAAGTTTTGCTGTCCCACTGTGCAGAGAGAAAGGGCTGTCCAGCCAGTGTGGGACCCATGCCAGCACTGCCGGTTGGTCCTGGAACTCGTGTGGTGCTGTTTGGATTTTTGTTGTTGCTCTCTCTCTCTCTCTTATATGTTATCCAGTCTGGCCTTAAACTTACTGTGATCCTCCTGCCTTAGCATCCTGAGCTGGAACTGCAGGTGTATGTCCCGTGCCTGGCTCCTTCACACACTGCCTGGGGACCAGGGATGTGTGTCCATGCATGAACTGCAGTTGGTCTGGCTGCTTAGCCTTCAACGTGTGTCCCCATCCAGCAGGAAGCACTTCACCTCTGAGTGAAAGATTGCATACAGATACAGATTACTGCTCCCAACCTTGACTTTGAGGAGAAGCGGTTTCACCTCTTAAGTTACATCCTGTAGTTCAGTCACTTTAGAAAATGATTGATGCCCTTTGAAGACAAATAGTTAAAATCTGTTTTTGCTTTTAACTAAGCGGTACAGCTCCAGCCATGGCCTTAATACCATTCTACTAATTTTGCACTATTGTAATTTATCTGTTTTTATTTCTCACTTTTATTATTTATAAAATTCTTTTTATCTTTATCTATTCATTTTTTTGAGACGGGGTCTTGCTCTGTAGCCCAGGCTCATCCTAAGCTCACTATGGAATCCAGGCTGGACTCAGAGCAATCCTCCTGTCTCAACCTCCAGAATGTTGGGATTACAGGCGTGTGCCACAACACCCAGCTTATGTGGTGCTGGGGAATCAAACTCAGGTACTTGGCGCTTGCAAGGCAAGTGCTTTAACCACTGAGCTATTCCTCCAGCTCCAGTTGTAAAATTCTTAAACCCAAAGCATGTGTGTACACAGGGAGTGAATCTTCTATTTTCCTGGTCTGTTTGCAGTTGGGGATTCAGTCCACAAACATTTCCAGATGATTCCCTGTGCTGGATGTTGAGGAGACAGCCTTGGGCAATCTGGACCTACTGCACCATCAAAGAAACCACGTGACGCCAACACCATTGGTGTTAGAGAACGCGGAGCAGGCAGAGCCCTGCAGTTGGAAGCTAGGGACCTAATCCCAGAGGCCCCTGAGTGGAGACAGCTCCCCGAGGAAATGGGGTTGTATCTTGTGTACTTCTTTGTTCTAGGCTGTGGGGGAAGGAGGACTTCCAGGCAGAGGGAACAACCCACACCGGGAAGGACCCAGCATTCAGAAAAGATGGAATGTTTCAAAAGCAGAAAGCAAGCTCATGAACTGGGAAGGTAGGATTCTCCTGCCTCTGCCTTGGTGAGGATGTCTAGACTAGATCCTCAGGGCAGCAGGACTCTAAGTCAGGGGTCTAAGCCCACCTAGGACGATGGCTGCCGAGAAGCACTGGAGGAAGTGTCCAGCTCCGTCACAGAGGAGGCACTGTCCTGCCCTTGGGCAACAGGTGTCCAACTGCCTTCCCGCGATTCAGAACAAGTAAATAACTGTGAGGTCGCTTTCCCAGAAGAGGACAAATGTGTCCAGGAGGCTGGTCCTCTCCCGTGGACCTGGGCCTGCACCTGGCCGAGGACAGAGTCCCCCTCACTGTGGTCTACTTTTGATATTTAGCATCACTATGATAAGCTGCACCCTATCTGTCACGTGGACACACTGCAACTTATTTAACCTTCCCCATATGCTTATATGTTCAGGTGATCTTCTATTAAGAATTAACTGGGATAAAATCCTCATTCACACAATTCAGCTTTGACAACCATCGCCTCTGCTAGCCGTTGTTTGAGACCAAACAGAAGGGTCTTGTCCTCAAACAGTTCACATTCCAGTGAGAGGGAAATAAGTCAGCAAACAAATACAAGAAGAAAAACCTTTGTGATTGCAACAAAGACATATGAATATGGTGCTAGAGGGTTGAGCTTCAGAAGCGGCAACCCCACCTACGGCAGCGGAGGGGCTCACAGAGAACGAGTGTGATGCCACCAGCGTCCCTGGTGAGGTGCCACCAGTGTCCCTGGTGAGCGAGGGCAGGCTGTTTGTAAAGCACAACGCCTTTGTGGTTGTTTTGCTAACTGGCTCACACATAAAGATAAACGCACATCAGTCCACTAAACCCAAGTTGCTGTATAAATCAGCACACTTCATTGTAGTACTGCACGCACCCAGTGTCGACTACACTAGACCTAGAAAGTCCATGGCTCCTACAAAAGCTACACTGAATATTATATCAGTTCCATACAGTATGTGTGATTTTATTTTTATTTTTTATCTCATTTCCCCACAACTTTTATTAATATATATGCGATACACAATGTTTACAATGAAATAGAGTATTTTGTGCACATATATATATATATATATATATATATATATATATATATATATATCAACTTTGCAATCCTTTTCCATTTTTGGCCCTCCCACTCCCCACCCCCCTAACTCCCACCGTCACACCCCTTCTATAGAATGCCTGTGTTCTGGGTTTCCCAAGTCAGAGAAACCGTGCGATATTTAGCATATTTAAACTTCTGTGTCTGACTCATTTCACACAAACCACCATGAAAGAGCAACATTGAAAACTGAAAAGCAGCTGGTAAAACACGTAAAGGGCGGGCCCAGTGGCTCAGGTTTATAATCCCAGCAGTACTCTGGAAGGTCGAGACAAGAGGATCACAAGTTCAAGCCCAGCCTAGGCAACTCAGTACTTTGTGACACCCTGTCCAAAATCAGAAATAAAAATGGGCTAAGGATGTAGCTCCATGTGAAGGGCCTGGGCTTAGTCCCTGGAACTGCAAAAAATAAAACTGAACAAATAAATGTGTAGAGTAGAGTGGTGGCTGGCTCTATCTGTAATGGGCTCTTTTTCTTCAGGAGATTGGACAATCTTTTGCATCTCCATAGTTTTGTCAACAACTACATTGGCAACAAAGGAATCCTGCCTGAGCTACTTGGACTCTGGAAACAAATTTTCACAGTGTACCAGTGGAATTTAATTACTAAAAAGACCATCAGGAAATCGCAAATACTTAAAATATTTTTTTATCATGCTGAGAACCATGTTCTTTATAATTTTATACTTTGGTTTTATTGAACTGCAGTGTTTTAGGTACTAGGTATTTAAATTTTTTCAAATATTGTGGAGCATGTCACGCACGTGTCAAAACAGGCGAAGTAAATCACACTTCTCCAGGTAGTTACCTTGCCGCATAGCCAACTTCAGTGGCTGTCACCTCGAGCCAACTTTTTTCACTGACAGCCCCGTCATTTCCTCCACCCCCATAGTATTTTATATAAAACCCAAAATACTGTATTGCTTCATCAGTGACAGCTAAGTTTTAAACAGCTGTGGTGAGTAGAAGAGAGATGATATTTTTCAAGGAATTATTTATTCACTTCACTTCAGGGACTTCTTTAAAAATGTGTATGCATATATTTGAGATAGAGTTTTGCTATGTAGCCTATGCTATCCTTGAACTCATTCTGCTGCCCAGACTTGCCTTGAACTCATGATCCTCCTGCCTCAGCCTCCTAGAGTACTGAGGTTATAGGTGTGTGCCAACACACCCAACTGAAGCTTTCTGTTATTGATACCAGCATAGTGTCTTTCTTCACAAAATCTCTATTCACACAGCAAGAAACAGCCATGTTCCTACGTAGTTTCTGGCGACGTACCAGTTGGCCTAGGACTCAGGATCCCTGGGTTCTAGTGTTCCCACCGCTGGCCAGCTGTGGCGGAAGGTCACTAACGACGACAGCAGCTGCCTTCTGCAGAGTCCTCCCTCATACTCTGTGCTCCTCACTGCAGTTCCACCACCATTCCCCTTGTAAAAGAAGGATTAGGAAGTCCAACAACTTGCTTGGACTCAAAAAAAGGCAGCCGTGCCAGGGGGACATATACAAGTCACTGCAAGGCTCTGTCCTCTTGGGTCTGCTGGGCCTCTTGGACCAACAGTCACACATGCTCAACCCACATCACTGGAGAATTATGTAGTAAATGCTTGATGAACCACTTTGAAAACATTTTGGTTTAAAATTACAATTCAGGTTCCATCATGGTGTCAATGCAGAAATGACTACAGAAAGAACTGTTGGCTTTGCAAAATGACCCACCTCCTGGGATGACTTCATATGAGAAGAGTGTTCAAAATCTAGTCACACAGTGGGTTGTAGACATGGAAGGTGCACCAGGTACTTATATGAAGGGGAAAATTCAACTATTATTTAAGTTTAGTGGTTGATATCCTTTTGACTCTCCTCAGAGATGACTACGAGATAATTGTTTTTATGTGTGAACATGTGAAAAGAACCCAAAGGGAACAAAAGGGTGTTTAGTAGTTTGGATTTCATGTATTGGGATGTTATGGATTGTCTATGGAACCATATGCTGTTGGGAGATTGGAGCCTGGTCTGCTGGGGTGAATTGCTGGCATGTAGATTGGATTACAGGCATGTAGTGGGGCTTGCCATACCTTCCAAACCTGGATCCAGGAGGGCTGATCATTGGGATGAGACTTGGAAGTATATAGATGCTGCTATCTTCCTCTTGGGCTAAGAGGAGATTGGACTTGATGAGACTTGGCTTCCTGTTTGTAATGTCGTGAGGAGCTGCCTCTACCACTACCTCTGCTGTGTACTTCCACTGCTACTGGCTGCCCCTGAGTGGACTGTGACATTCTGAAACTGTGAGCTGAAATAAACTTTCCTCCCCTAATTTTGTGGACGTCAGGTATTCAGTCACAGCAACAAAAAATTAAGACATGGTGGTACCATGATGATACTTGTTGATGCTACTGTTACCATCCTCTAGCAGAAGATAGTACTACTGAGAAGATGAGCACTTTGGTCATCCAGTCTTCGAACTTTAGCCTTTGCCTGGAAGTGACCTATAGGCAGTGAAGACTACTTCCTTCCACTGCCTTTTTACTTTTGTGCATTCTGGGTACATGTTGATTGCTGGCTCAGTCCATGCAACTGACATGCTTTTATTAGTCGTACAGCATAAATGAAGGTGTCAGGAAATGTCAAACAGAATTCCAATTTTTATTTTCTTAAGTTTTTGGAAAGGTTCCAAGTCCTCGTGTATTATGCAATAACAGTGATTTCCTTGGTGGATTTGGCACGTTCATTGCTGGCAGTGGCCCTTATAACAGGAAAAGTTTTCATTAACTCGTGCCACTCATGATTAGTGCATGATAGGGCCAATGAAATGAACTTCATAAAGTGAGGGATCCAACATTACTTTGAACATCACCCCAACTGTTTATCTTTGGATTCTGTGTACTGTAATCCTAAGGTTAACAGCATGAATTAACATGGGTCTTTAAAGGACTGTAATAAAAAATCATTTTCATATTTGTTTAATTATTTATATCTTCTGTCAAATTGTTTTGACACAGAAGGTTTTCAAATGACATTGGCAGAGGGGTACAGTATGTTATCCCTACTGTGAAAATAAATTAATTTGTTGTATATAATTCCTCAACCTCTGAAGTAAAAGTATGAGTAATACAGGGTAGGAGTGGTCTAATCATGGCTTTATTTTGGAAGAAAAATGTTGAAAATTATTACATTGCTAAAGCCTATCACTTGGGCTTGTTATGTGTACATTAAAGACTTTTTTTCCAAGTAGATTACACTCTGCTACTTACTGCTAGCCATTATCATAAGCCCTGCTGCCTAAACATGATTTCATTTATTTGTTTTTTGAAAATTCATGAACATTTTTGTTTGTAATCTTGTTTCTTTTGTTATGGTTAAGTCAAGTTTGAGTGTTATAATACTTTAGTTGAAATTTTTTTCAAGTTTTTTTCTTGTAAATTTTCCTTACTGTAAGTATCATCTCATCCTTCAATGCTGTATCTTAAAGTAAGAAATATATCTTTGACAGAGGCTTAATTTAAAAAATAAATAAATAATCACAATTCCATTTGTATGGTTAACATATTTTCATGGCTAAAAAACCCAGACAGTGTGACACTGCTAAGAGATTGGCTCCCACCCCTGCTCCATTTGTCTTTCCTCCCGACACATTTTCTTTATACAAGTAACATTTTAATTATTTATTTAAGCAAACACAGCAAACACGAATACATATATTCTGGTTCTTACATGAAATGTAGCCTAGTTATGGGACCAAGCTATGTTGGAGGTATGCCTGTATCAGACAGCATCCTCTTTTTTGATAGCTACCTAGGACCTCGCAAGAGGAATTATTATCATTTATTTAACAGATTCTCTATTGATAGACATGAAGGCCACCACCTAATCTTTGCTGTTATAAAAATTCAAGCACACATTTAATTCCTGTAGGAAAACAAAGATCCACATTTTTATATGCATATATTATTTAAAAAAAAACAGTTGATGGCACAATCTCTCAGCCCTCTGGTCTGTTCAATGCTGTCATTCCTTACACATTTTGTTCATGTTTGCTTTTGAGGCAGCATCTCACTAGGTTGCCCAGGCTGTCCTCAACCTTCTGGATTCAAGCAATCGTCCTGCCTCTGCCTCCCCAGTCATTGGGACTACAACCCTACACCCAGCTTCCTTTGCCACTTTTGATGTTTAATATAAGAAATTCATTGATTTGACTTGAAGCCCCGGTACCTTCGGTTGGACTCTGAGATGTTCTGGATGGACTGGAGACTGAAAGCCTGTGGATGTCTCCTTAAGGTCACTTTTTACCAATCTTGTCACATTCACGAGCACACTAGGGTCGAAAGTCTGATATCTCAAGAGAATAAGCACTTCTAAAAAAATTTACTGAGGTTGTGTATTGACTTTTTTACATTTGTGGGATTCTAAACCCCATGCAGTTGTATTTCCCATGGCCACCGCTCACAGATAAGCGCAACCACTGATGAGGAGGGAGGCTGGAGGCAAAAGCCGAGAGTGGGCTCTCAGGACTTCAGCAGGGCTTCTCCTTGCTTTCCTCTGACCCCTGCAGAAGAGGAGACGGTCCTATGACTGAGCTTAAAGAGGCTGAGCTTGCTTGGCCCATGTAATTCTATCAGAGTTAGCTCCAGACTGCCCTCAGGACTCTTGGTCACTGCCCGAAGTATTCATTTTACTTCTCTTTGTCAGCAGTTTGACCAATTATAGATTTATTTGGGTTAAAACTGTCACATTTAATAGGTAATATTAAATAGCATCAATCAGTCATGTCTTTAAAGTACCTGCTTCATTTGAATCCCTTATGCTAATACCCCCACCCCCTATCCCACCCCTACCCACCCCCACCTTGTAGGCCAGCCTTGCTGACTAAAACCCGCTGAGGCTAAGCAGTGGGGCCAGGGTGCGGCCGGGGGGCAGCAAGAGCAAAGGACCCTGGGATGAGGGAAGCTGAGAACTAACTCTGCTGGCCTCATCAAAAGAAAGGATGGGAAGCAGAGATGGGAGACAGGAAGAAACAAGGCAAACGGTCCCAGGGGAACAATGTCTTCTTTGTAGTTTTGGGCAAGCAGGGTTCTACTTCTTTGGGCACATTTACCAAGAATTGGATCCATAGCTTCTTCTGTCTGTTGGGCTCACTAGTCTAACATATAGCGGAATGTAGAGGCAGCACAACAAGGTCCAGCCAGCAAGTACACATCAATATGGAATTGTTTGGTGAGCAGCATCATTAGCACTGTGGCTTAACCACAGACAGTGTTGTTTCATCTGGATTTCATAATTCTCAAACCTATCATTACGCCCACATCAAGAACACAAAGAAATGACTCAGACTGGAACAAAGATTTGTAAGGAGCAGTGAAGGGTGGTGAATGGACACAACACACAGGTTTCTCAAAGACCCAAGTTAATCATTTCCGAGGTAATTTGGAAGAAAAGCTCAGCTTCATGCATATCTTAGTCCTCCATCCTTTCATGGAGTGGTTCTATCTCTCACAGATGGTGCCAACCTGCTCTGTGACTGGCCAAGCAACTACCACAGCACCAGGGCCCATGACAGGTCAACTAGTATGCAAAAACCCCTTATCTGGCCTAAAGCCTGTGCAAGCCTGATGCACATTAGCCAGGAGCAGCTTTCTTGCCAAGAGTCTCTGGACACCTGCAGGTGACTCCTGGGTCTCCTCTGGACTCCTGCCTCATCCCCAGGTGAGGTCTCTCCCTCTGCCAGCCAGAGCAAGTACTGGCCATTGATCGCTTCTTCCCTCCCTCCATTGCCTCATAAATAATAAATTCTCCAGCAACATCCTGTGGAGATCCAATTTCATTTGATTTGTTAATATACTTTAGATTTTAGAATAGTTGTAGATTTATAAAAAGTTGGAAAAGTAGGGCAGAGACTTCCCGTAGACTCCACACTCAGTTTCTTTGTTGCCGACATCTGACATTAATACAGCCATAATCACAAATGGTGAGCCACTACCGGCAAACTAACTAAAGCTCCTGACTAATGTGGACTTCCTCAGTCTTTCCCAACGTCTTTCTTGAACCCTAGCGTCTCATCCAGGAACCATACCACATTCTGTTGTCTTCTTGGGCTCTTCTTCTCTGGAACAGTTTATGATTAACTTCTGGTGAGACAGCCAGTCTGAGCACAGTCATAACGAATCCAAAACTCTGTAATAAAAGAAGACATGATTGTGCACAGACAAGCCATCAACACAAAGATATGTAAAATAAGCACTTGTTTGAAAGTATATTCTGTATTTGCTTTCTGTGAAATAAGCAATGATGCTGGTATGCTAATAAATAAACATTAATAAATGCTATCAGGTCAGCAACACCACAGTTGGGAGAGTTAACACTGTCAATTGGCAATAGTCAATAGGACTGGCAATACACGTCAGAACAACACAGCAACATCTGTAGATGCACTCTTTATTTTATTCCCCTGCTTCTGTTTATATTTCTGCTGAACTTCATGCTCCTCCCCCTCCTCGGGGCTCCCAGCAGGAGGACAGGCTGAGGGCAGAATACACAGCCCAATGTGTTGGGTCACTTATGACAAGCATTGCGTGGTAAACTTGACAAGGTTTGATTTTTCCCGTGTTTCCTTTTTCCTTCTGTAAGATGAAATTATCTTTTGAAAAATAATTTAACAAGTGTTACTTAGTACCTGCACGTTTGCAGGCACTGTCCTCATTCAATCCTTAAAACCATCCCAATGAGTCGGGCATTTCTAGCTTCAGTCTCGTCTGGGCACTGTTTGGGGCTGCAGCAAAGTGGCCCTCTGTCCCCTTTCATCCTCACTAACAGAAGCTTTACTTCCAAGTGGCCTAACCTCGGAGGGGGATGGGTTTGGGTGGGGAGACCCTCAACCAGCTCAGGGGTAAACACTGAGCAGCCCAAGCCAGGGATGACTTTCAGCTCTTGGCCAGGGGCTTTTTACGGGCAGACGAATGACCCAGGTCTGGCTAATGAAAGAGGAGATGAGGTCTCTGTGGGGAAGGGAAGAGGTTAGCATCAAGGGGATCTAGGGCATCCTCTGGACCTGAGAAACACACTGGGATGAGGCAGTTCACAGGCCTCCTGCCTGCTTCTGATGCCTTCAGGGAACCTGGGCAACTGGCCTGGAAGGGAGGCAACAAGTTAGGAAGACAGAGGGAAAGAAGGATTACTTAGGCCTTCAGTGCTGTTGATCCGGATTTATCCAAGCTACTTTAGGCCTCCACGCAATAGGAGGTAGGACATTCTAGTAGTTTCCAGAGATTTTTTTGCTCTTTGCGATAGGAAACAATGCAAATCACATGTCAAAACTGGCAAGTTTGAGTCCTTTGACTCCACAGTGATCATTCCGCTTGCACCTGTGAGTTTACACGTTCTCTCCAGGGCAGTAGTCCTAACCTTTTTTGGCACAAGGGACTAGTTTCATGGTAGAAGATTTTTCCATGCCACAAAGTTGGGGAGTGGAAGTATCACCACCCAACCTCCACCTCAGACCATCAAGCCTTAGAATCCTATAGAAAGCATATAACCTAGATCCAAGCACACACAGTCACAACAGGGCTCAAGCTCCTATGAGAATCTAATACCCTATTGATTGGCCAGGAAGGAGTTCAGATAATAATGCCATCGTAAGAATCGTTAGTCTAAAAGTTCCAAAGGACATAGTGGAAAGACTTTAAGGTGCTCTTTCCTTCTTCAGCAGGGTCTTAGCTCGCCCACACCTGGCCCACATTCTTAGAACATCCCAGGTCAGGCAGTACATGCATTTGTTCTCAGAAGTGTCCCAATTTGGATGATTGGTTGCCTGACTTCAAAGAACTGTTTGTGGCACTAGTTTAGTCAAGGCTCTTACCACCACCGCTCCCGTTTCAGACTGGTGGATGGGTAGCCTGGTGTGAAGAGGGACCACTCAGCTTGTGGAGGTTTTTGTGAAGGGCTGCCGCCCAAAACTTGCTTGATTGAGGCTAGTTAAAATATAGATTAGGAATTAGGAAAGAATCTCACACATCTTGTGTGAAGTTAACTATTTCCTGAGTTATTTTATTCCCTTAATCAGTGAGCCCCTACCTTTTTGATACCAGGGACCAGTTTAGTGGAAGCCCATTCTCCCAAGAAGGGGAGCAGCAAGCAAAGGGGAGTGGGGAGCGAGGCTCTGCCAGCTGTCAATCAGCCATTGGAGCTAATAGAGCTGCTGACAGGGGTACCACTTTGGGATGCATGTAGTCCCACCCAAAGGCAAGAGAATGTTGTGTTATAAATGTCCCACCCAGGTTCCCTGCACCCCGGACTCTGACAGTACACATCCTGCGGTTGATCTTCAGACCTGGAAGTGGAAATGGCACCTGAGGTGCCAGGGAGGCAGAAGAAAACCCTTGATTTAAGACGGTGGAGTGATACTCAAAGCATCAATTGAGGCGATGGAGAGGCCAGAACCACAGAAAGGCAGGGAGTGATGCTGGGTTGCTTTCCTGTGAGGTGATGCAGGTTGCAGCGGCTTGAGGGGGATTAAGAAGACTCTGCGGGGTCACGTGCATGGCCCTGGCACGGTAATGGGAGGGCACCTGCCCTGTGCTCCAGGGCAGGCCGCGCGGAGGCCTGGGGAATCTTTCAGGGAGAAACACACACACACACACACACACACGCACGCACGCACGCATGCACGCACACACATGCACACATACACGCACGCGCACGCACGGACTACTCACTGGTCTCCAGGGAGCTGTGACAGTCTTAAGCAAGAAGGGCCCTGAGGCTGTCCTCCGTCACTCTCTCTGGCAGGACCTTAGATGTTTAGAGAAGTTACCCTAAGGAAGGGCTAAACTGAAGGCCCTACACAGGGTTTAGAAACACTGGTCAGTGGGTTAAAAAAAAAAAAAGGTGAATGTCAAAAACTCAGGTGTACTCCTATCCGACTTGAAAGGGATGAGAAACAGGGCAGGTGAGCTCCTGGCTCTCACCCGGAGGTGGAGCGCTCCCCTTCAGGTCCAGGAGAAGAGCGGGGTCCAGCAGAACCGTCTCGGTTACGCAGTGCTGTGTAACTAAGTGGCCTAAGACATTCCCCGCATTTTATTTTCTCATGATTTTGAAATTAGGCCTGAGTTAGGCTGGTATGGTCTGTCTGTTCACGTAGCAGCTGCTAGGACAACTTGACCTTCCAGACCGGTTGCTGCCAGTGCAGGGCTTGGCTGGGGCTGCCAGGCAGGGGCCTTGAGTCTCCTGCCCACAGACCCCTCCAGCAGCTGCTTACACTCCTTCCCAGCATGCAGTCTGAGATCCAAATAGGACCATAAGGAACCTTCCAGCCCCATTTAAAGAAGAGTTCTGAAACCAGTGTCAGTATCACTCCTACTGTGCTCCGGGTAACAGCAGTCACAGGTCCAGGCTATAGGGAGAGGGGCACGGGGAGCGATGCCATCTCTCAGGGTGGATATTGACAGTGAATTTGCTGCCATCTTTAGTGAGATACATAGGCCACAGGAAAGGTTAACCATAGAATGTCACAACAAGCCAGCCATACGGCCCATATCTGCGATCCTAGCACATAGAAGGCTGAAGCAGGAGGACTGCTGTAAGTTCAAGGTCAGCCTAAGCTATATGATGAGAACAGGGCGGTCTTAGTTACTTTTTCATTGCTGTGACTCAATACTTGACACCCATAAATTTAGGACAGGAAAGGTTTATTTTAGCTCAGAGTTTCAGAAGGTCACAATCCATTCAGGGGCGGCCGGCAGCAATGAAAGTACATGGCAGAGAAAGAGGTGGAGGCAGCTTCTTATGACATCACAAACTGGCAGGCAGTTGAGACTAGTCGAGACTAGTACTCCAAGGAAGGCAAGAAGCAGCTATATATCCTTCCAGGTCTCTTCTCAGTGATTAGCCCATCCTTGACCCAGGTGTGGAAGGTGTGGACCCCCATCTCTCCAGCAAGCAGGTGACCATGTGCACTCTCCTACCTCTGTCCTTGCAAGCCCACCTAATAAATAGCCTGTGTAAGTATACATGTTTTTTTCTATTAATTCTGTTCTTCTAGAGAATTTCAATCAATACATTTCTGAAGATCTCGAAGGCATATTTTGGAAGCCAACATGAACCACATGCTAATAGAGAAATGGGATTGATGTGGAGGATGAGAGAAACAGACGTGTACAAGAAAGTGGAAGTGAAAGACCTCACTCTACCCCAGAAGGAATGAGAGAGACGGAGAGGAGGGAATAAATGAGAGAGAGAGGAGGCAGGTCGACTCTACCAGCTCTTCTGATCCCTGAAGTCCATCTCTTCTCAGTATCTAGGTCTTGTGAAGCCAACTTGGGCTTCCTCCACGGGTTTGTCTTCATGGAGACCCTGCTTGGTTTCAGGCTGTGTAGGGTGATTTCTAGTCTGCTCCGAGCATACCCTAACTGGCATCCCACATAATCTGCCCTGTGCTCCCATGTGGTCCTTGCCGTACTGGGCTGCAGCTATTCATTTGCTGTCTCCCCTTCCTGTAGGGCTGTGAACATCCTCAAGGGCGTCGCCCTGCTCGTCTTGTGACTTCCCTCCACTCAGGAGGATGGCTGGCATATAGTAGGTGTTTAGTAGATTTTCAGAAAGTACTTTTAGAGTTACAGGTCTACCCTTTCACAACTTATATTGATTCTGCCTTAGTATGACTCCACTTTTTCATTGAGTTTTGATAACACAGACACCAAGCACAAACAATTCCTGTGAGTAGGTCTCAGAGTCATGGAGGACTCTCCCAGAAGCTGGTAAACACTAGACTTCTGTACTGGAAGGGGCATTGAGAGGTCAGTTGTCAGAAGAAATGACATCATTTCATGTGGAAAATGGGCCTGTTC
>PVKB01006748.1:0-52782 GCA_004027205.1 Ctenodactylus gundi
AGTGTCTGAGGCTTTTGAGGAACTTTTCTGATTCAGTGACAACATTCTATTTCTAGCTTTCTAAAGGATTATGCCCATCTCATCACACAAAGTACATGATGGTTAGTTTAATTCTGAGTTGGCGATGGCTAAACAATTTCAGCACTGCTAATATGGTCAAGTCCAAAGGATTTCTTTGAGATTTAAGGCAAACTCTTAGCCATAAATCCTTGTGAAAATCTAGAAAAAGTAAATATTTCCAACATAGTGAGCAGAGAGTAAACCTCTCCATCCCAAAAGGGAGGAAGAGTATGGGGGAAAGGCAGCCAGCTCTCTCAAAATAAAGTAGTCTGGGAGCAGAGTGTGCACTCTGTACAAATAGAAACAAGTAATGAGTACAGAACAATGAGCTCAATATTCTTAACAGTCAGGCCATCTTGACAGCAAGGCCCACAGTGTGGTCAGCACAGGAAGAGGGTCCTGGAAGAAAGCACGTTATGGTGAGCTCAGTTGGTGAGCTCACTACTCTCTTCTGGGCATGCTCAGCAAGACCCACTTACAATATATAAGCAGGTGTGTGTGCCAGTAAAGCTTCAGCTTGTGAAGCCTCACAGAGATCGGCTCCAAGTGCCTTCTTTCGACTGGGCATCTCAACTCCCAGGACTCCTCTGCAGCCCTCTACAGCTGACAAAAATAGGAAAATAGCAACAGGACCAGAACAAGGCAGTAACATAGCAGAAAAAGCACCAAAACCTACAGCTCTATACTAAGTACCAGCAACAAGCACTAGTGTGATGTTATTTCCTGAGGGCTTGCGCAGCACCAGCCCTACACATTGCCTCCCACTGCAATCATTATAGCTTTTATTTTGGACGAGCTCTGCTCATAGCCTGTGGCCTCGTTTAGCAGGCAAGCCATTCTCATGGCATCTAGGATTTTCAGAGATCTCCACTGCAACTTTGGCTTCACTCACAAAGATTCACACACTGTCTTCTCGGTGACACTTGGCTTGGTTTCCTTGGCCTTTTTCTGAGGTCTAGGTGGAAGCCTCCATGACCTCATAACTTGTACCCTGTTTGCCTGTAACATGAGCACAACATGGAGGGTGCCAGGGTCTGTCCCTGCCTTGCTCTGTAGCCAGCCCCCTTTGTAACATGACTACTACAGTGGCCTCTAAGGGTTTGAATGGCTGACTCCCTTGGACTTCCCTTCCCCAGGTGGCACTTTAGGAGTTATGAAGCCCTCTTTTGAAAACAAATTATTTTTTGGAAAGATACCTAAAAGAGGTATCACTGAATCGAATGAAATTTAATTTCAGTCTTTGTTTTGCTTTTTGTTGCTGCTGTTGTTAGTTTTGAGATAGGGTCTCACTCTATATCCCAGGCTGGTCCTGAACTCTCTCTGGAGCTTAGACTGGCCTTGGATTCACAGCAATCCTCCTGCCTCAGCCTCTCAAGGGCTGGAATTACAGGAGTGAGTCACCATGACCAGCTTGTGTGGTGCTAGGGAATTGAACTCAGGTACTCGGGTACTTACCGTTTACCTAAGTGCTTGCTATGCAAGTGCTTTAACCACTAAGCCAATCCACCAGCCCCTAGTTTCAGCCTGTTGAGAAATCTTCACACTACTTTTCACAGTACTAGTTTACAGTCCCTCCAGCAACGTAGGAGGCTTCCTTTCTGCCTACAACCTTGCCAACATTCTGTAGAACCAAATGGGTGTGATAGTGGGAGTTAGTGGAGTTTGGAAAGGAGGAAGAGGGTCAAAGAAGGGGAGGATAAGGGATTGTAATGTTGATGAGATGTATATGTGCAGAAAATACTCAAGCTCCATGTAACCACTGTATATTGTGTGTGTGTGTATATATATATATACACATATATATGTGAGGGAAAACATGCAGATGAATAAAGACAAGAGCATTCAGTTTATCAAATGGCATAAATTTCAATTAAACTATCAATTGGATGGTTAAAAATTATTTTGTAACACTTGATCTTGACGGGTGGCGTCTTGCTGATCCCTGACACTTCTTTCCCCTTGTACTGATGCCAAATATTTTACTTGTTTTTAAACGCTAATCCTTTCAGCAACCAGGCTCTCTTTTGCCTGAACTTGGCATTTGCTTTCATTCTGGCTAAATTGGAACATCATTTATCTTTTGCTTCTGCCATTTTCTCCTGATTCTTCTTATAGATTTGGCTAAGAGCTGCACTTTTCTTCACCAAGTTAAGGAGTTTGTTGCCTTTATTCTTCGGTTCAGGCAAAAATCTCAATACATTGGCAAAACGCAGGCACCCATTTTTGCCAGAGTGTAGCATACTGGGCTTTAGCTCTACTGTCCATAGAACCCTTCTTCCTACATGAAACCTCTTGGGACAGCCTTGTCTGCACATCTATTAGTATTCTTCTGAATTTTGAACATGGACGGTCCTTTGAAGAATCTTTTGTAAAGCTCAGTTTAAAACATTCAATGGCCTCTCTTACTAGCTTCTTCAAGTTTCTCCCATCTTTCTGCAAATCAGTTCCAAAGACTTTTAAACCATAGAGTCAGGTAATGTCATAGCAATGTCTTCAGTTACTCTATTTTAATCCGTTTTTGCATTATGAGAACACCCTATACAATGACCACAAATAAAGGTTCATTTTCCATTCTATTTCAGAGGTCTCAGTCCACTCATGTTCATAGGGCAGTAGTGGAAGGGCCTGGTGGAGGGCTTAGCAGGAGAAGAGCTATTCACATCATGGCAGAAAGGAAGCGCAGGCACTGAGGGGAAGCTGGGACAAGAATGTATTCTTCTTAACCGCACTCTCCTGATCAGAGTCCAAGTTTTAACAGCAGGTGAAATCAATAGATCACTCTACCTGGTCCGGTTAAGCCCCATGATTCAATAACATTCCATAGAAACTAGGAATATAACCCAGTGGTAAAAGTGCTTATCTATCAGGCAAAGGGTCCTGAGTTTGATTTCAGCACCACATTAAATATAGGTAGGCAAGGTGGTAATATCCATAATCCCTGGATATGGGAGCTGAAGCAGGATTGCCATGAGTTTAAGATGAAACTGGGTTGTATATTGGGTTGTATAGTGAGTTCAGGGCCAGACTAGACTACAGAGTGAAACCCTGTCTCAAAAAAATGCATTCCAAAATTCCAAATACATAAACTTTTTAGGCATATTCCAGACCCAAATCAACCATAACACCAGAGAATAAGTTGCTGTTGTTGTTTTTTTTATTTTGTTTTTGAGACAGGGTCCCACTCTACATTTCAGAGTGCTGCTGAGAGTTTAGGCCCATGCTGACCTCAAACACATCACAGTCCTGCTCCAGTCTCTGGAGTGCTAGGATGAAAGTGTATGCCTCCATACCTGGCTTATGTCGTGCTAGATAATTGAACTCAGGGACTTGCAGTGATCACCCTTGCACTATTCCTCCAGCCTCACTAGGGTATGATTAATTTTCAAAAAAATGTCTTAGAAATTCACATTATATGATGTCCTCTGCAAGGGGCAATTCAATTTTCAAGAAAAGGTAAGACAAAGGAAAAGAATTTTGATTCATAAGGGGTGAAAAATAGTTGGTGGGCAAATAGTTGTAAAACCATTGGCAGATATAGACTAGTTAGTAAAATCGGTTAAGTTGAATGCTCTGGTGCTATCTGGAGACTGGCAAGTGTCTACTATTATTTCTAATGTAGAACCTTTGCTTGAAAATTTTGTTTTGTCAATTTATGTTCTGCTTTAGGCAAACAGAGGAAGGAAGTTTTCTCTTTTGCATGGTTTCAAAGTGTTTTCAGTTAAAAATAACCTTTACTTCAAAATGGCATATTTCACAGAGGCATGTTTTCCTACTGTCTATGATAAGTGGTATTATATAACAAGAAACATGTAAGGTCGAGTTTTATAAACAACATTAAAATTGGAATAATTAATTTTAGTTTAGTATATTTTACTCTGTGGAAAGAATACAAATTACATATCAAAGTTATTTTGAAATATACAAAAATGAAATGTTTTTGATGAAATTCATAGCATGTATGACTGTATCTTATGACATAATTCATTATTTTATTGTCATCATTTGAAATGAGTTATCAGCTTTATAGTTTGTAGAAAATGAGGGAGTGGGTGGGAGGGTAGAAGATGGGACGGGATCGTGAAGTCAATGTGATACATAGATGTACGAAGCACCCAAATTCAATGTAAATACTATGTATTACATTTGTATACTAATAAAAATAGTGGGGAGAAAATGTGGGATCTATTTAGCAATATTCACCACTTCTTGATTGCTTACTAAATGTTCAAAAGGTTATGTGGACACTAATGTAATTCAAATTACATATTTGTACATTATAAAAAATCCAATGCTTTTTTGCATAGATAAAGTTAGAAAAATTGAAAATCATAAAGCATAAATGAACTGCCCATAATCAAGAGCTAGGAAATATACTCAGGAAGATGAATGCAGACAGTTTGAATCCTGAGCCAGGAGCTGTTTGTAATACTGCTAACTTTTACAACATATTTCATGAATACAAAGGAAATTATTCTTTTATACCAGATAAATTCAATACTTAAGCTTTAATTTCTATATTATTTATTTACAACAATTATGAATATGTAATTAACCTTTACACATAGACATTAAGATATGTGAGTAATCTTCAAAATAGACCTTTTTCCTTTTTTCTATCTTAACAATTTTAATTCTAGTAATGTTGCTTTATTTTAAAAATAATTTGGTAATATATATCTGAATGGTAAATGTATTTTATACTATGAAATACATTTGCAATTTTAATGAAAATTGGACTTGAGATGCATTATCAACTTTGATTTCAATTCATCATGTTGTTAGTGAGAAAAATAAAAGTTTAACCTATCGACAATCCTTCACTTTTTTATAGGCTTATTTCATATTTTTACAATTACATTCATTACTTTTTACTTTTTCATCATTTTCTTATAAGAATGATTATAACAAATACTCTTTAGGAATTATATATAGTTAATAGCAAAAAGCATTGTTTTCAAAACTTTTCAATAACTAGTAAGTAATTTTGGAAAAATTACCATTGTTATTAAAGAAATTAAACCTAATGCTTGAGTCTTCCTTTTTATATAACTAATGATAGTGATTCCAATAGTGTATTTTTTATGACTAGAAGAAATTCTGTGATATCTTTGGATTTACAATGTCTCACTAACTAATATATAAATAAATTACCACTCCATTCTCTTTAATGTGATTTCTTTCTCAAGTAGACCATTTTCTTTATAGTAAGAATTCTCTTAATCTAACCAGTACTTGAACTCAACAACTGAAACCATACTACTCCATCTTTGGAGAGGATCCAAAAACCCTTAGAGTCACTCAGTCCATTCAGCACTTGAATACGAAGCCTGATTGAATTCACCACTTGGCCGTGCTCTGAGTGAGTAGCACTCCATCCATGGATACTAACATTTTTTATTAGGTTCAATGTAAGTAATGATTTTGCCTCAATAGAATGTCTGAGAGCATGGATACATGGTGGCTTTGATCATGCTTATTTGCAAGACGTTAAACATGAAATAGACTTTGATGTATGTGCATGAATAATGATAGGAGGGTCACAGATCTGTAACTAGAGAAAAACAAAACAAAACTTGGAAGATAAAGAATTTCATTAGGGACCCAAAATTTTGTTGGCTGGAAACTGGTAATGAAAAGAGTGATGCCTGTTTTTGCTAGAATAATAAAATGTTTGAGTGTGCAGAGGTCATGGAGCAGGGCAGAGAATTCAATCAATTTCTTTTCAGTCATACAGCACGCAGTAACACAGAGTGCTTGTGCAGTAATGAGGAGATTTTGTGTTAAGGGAAACAAATTCGTAGAAGTCAGTTTCCTTACTAGAAACCTTATTTATGCTTTCATATGGTTTCACTATAATTTTATTCAAAGTTTTAGGAGAAATGAAATCATCTTTCTTTCTTAACTTTTATATTCTAGCATTCCACACTAAATATGATAACAAATTTTGAAGCATTTAAGCAATTCTTTCTACAGCATTAATATGAGGTGGTTTTAGAAAATTATTACTGCTTTCTTGCTGGCATAAATATACTGACAAGATTGAAATAGGCCAGTATTTCTCATCAGGGGCCATTTTATATTCTTGAAAACATTTCAGTCCCACTCCAGGAGACATATTTTGTTGTGACAGCATTTTGGGTGTAGTTGACATTAGTATCTAAAAGCCACGAATATTGTTAAATATCCTACAGTGCTCATAACACTTTCTAAAATAACCTATAAACTCAGGGCAGCTCCCTATACACAATAATTATTGAGCCCTAATTAGAATGCTATGGTGTAGATCTGAAATGTTCCCCAATAAGTCTCACATATTTGGATATTGTGGGCTATTGTGGAACCATGTGCTGTTAAGATGTGGGGCCTGGTTGGAAGAGGTGGATTACTAGGGGTTGACCCAGAAGGGATGGGTCAGTGGAACCTGACCTGGAAAGATATATGGTAGCTCCACCCTTTCCTGCTCACGGGGTTTCTCATCTGTCAAGCTGTGAACAGGTTTTCTTCTTTCTGGGCATGTGTATGTGCTTCCCCCATTGCTAGCTGCCAATGAACGGACTGAGACATTCTGAAACTGTGAGCTAAAATAAATCTTTCCTCTTTTAAGTTGTATCAGGTAACTAAGATAGAGAATAATGCTAACTTGGATCATTCCTGCAATTGATGTTCATATACAGGGCTGAGGGAGTTCAGTGACTAGAGTGATTGTCTAGGAAGTGTTAAGCCCTAGGTTAGATACCCCAGCACCTGTCTAGGTGGGTGTGGTCATGCATATCTGAAATCCCACCACTGAGGAGACTGAGGCAATTGGATTGCCATGAGTTCTAGACCTGTCTGCACTGTATAGTGAGTTCAAGACCAACCTGGAATACAAAAGTAAGAAGCTGTCTTTAAAAAAAAAAAGACTTCCATAAGCAAACAACTTACTTTCAAACTTGAGATATTTAATGACTTGAAATAATCTATTGCTGAAAAATAATTATTTGGAATGCCCAAAATGTCTTAATTATATAATCATACATTTAATATGTACTACATGTATAGTGAGAATTAGTTATAAGTATTGACCTTAACTTGAAATTATTAAATATTAAGAAGGATTTTCTTTAGAATAATTAGAGTTGAGTGACTTATGTAATCTTTTCTTTTCTGAACAGGTAAACGAGTGCACTTAGCTTACCTGATCTAGCAGGTTTTTTTTAAATTCTTCAATTAAAATGTTTTGTAAGAATATTCAAGAGTACTGACACTGAGAAGCAGAATAGCATTGTTGTTGAATTCTTTCTGTGCTTCAAGAAAACTGTGTTCACTCTTCAGGGGCCTTAACAGTCGTGCATTCTACACATGTTGAAAGGAATACTTCAAAAAAAGGTATCTAAAACTGTACAATGTTTTCCTGATGAAGCTGGGTCTACAGTTACTTTGTATATCACAATCAAAATGAGGTTATGATCTGATGACTGTAAAATTGATTCTATGTATATCAAGATGTTATATTGAGATGATTTATAATGGAATTTTGCTCAGCTGCAATATTTTGGAATTGTCCTTCCTGACTGACATGACCTCTTTTTCCATCTAGATAAGATCGAACTTACCACATAATGATTTTTTTCGTTCTCCGGAATGTACTTTCTTTGTGCTAATATTACATGGCTACGGGAAACATCATTTCCAAGTCACCGTGTGCCAAACAGAATATTCTACTTTAAATCACGTAATGCCTTTAGAGTTGTACAAATGTGTGTGTTATGTCAGAGAGATTAAGATGTGAGTCTCTAAAAATCTATTTCTGTCCATAGGCCCATTAATCTTTTACATTTGTAAGAGAAAAGTCTACTTTTTGTCCTTGAACAATAGTGTGCATACAGAATTACAGTTTTATTTTTCCTTATTAATGAATTTCCTTGGGCTTTATATCTTCATATATTAATCTAGCCATACAACTAAGTTAACTCCTCTGATTTTATTCAGAAAATTAGCAAAAGCTACATAGTTTTCTCCAAAGAAGAATGTAACTTAAATAAAATCATCATAATTTATTTCTTTATAAAGGAAAAATTGTGTCTGAGTGTGTTGAAAACATCTTTGAAACTTACTAGAACTTTATATGATTCTAAATAGTGTTGTGTTATTAATATTTTCTTTGAGATGTTTCATTGATTTGAAGCTTTGCATGCAAGAAGATTTAGGACAACACATATTGATAAAATGGGTTCTCTTGTATATGTAATTTCCACTGTGAAATATTGTCATAAAATATATTCTATTAGTGATCAACTATACTTAGTAGAAATGACCCAACATTTGAACATTACAGTGACCTAATATAAAGACCTTGTTATTTGCAAACATGCCTTATTAGGAAATAAACAGTAGTATGTCATAAGCAAATTATACTGTTTAACAACTAACTTCTCATTAAATTTTTTTTTGGACAGGGTCTTTTCTTCATAGTATAAACTTTTCCTGAAGTCACTATGTAGCCCAGGTCAGACTCAAACTCATTAAAATCCTGCTGCCTCAGCTTCCTGATGCTGGAATTATATATATGTGCCACCACAACTGGTTAATATTTATGTGGCACTGGGGAATTTAACTCATATCCTTGCTCTTGTAGGCAAGCACTCTGACTATTAAGCTGTGCCTCCAGCCCAAAGACAATTTTGAAAGTCACTATTAATTGTCTAAAACAATGTGTTTTTTTCTGATATAATATGCATTTCAGGGTGAGTTGCAAGGTATTCAAAGTTAATGCCATATTAAAAATATTATATTCAGCAGAGAAGTTATTTAATGACTTAAACACACTGGAGGATGAGAAATGTTAATATAGATTGCATTTTTCATTTTTAAATTAGAAAATCAAAAAATAAGACACAAGATACAGTCAGGTGAGTATAAAAACAGTGACAGAATTATAGAGGATGTCACTTCGGATTTCCCTCTGAAAGATCTCAACTATTACTCTGTCCTTTTCTTGATCATCCCTTTTCTCCCTACTTGCAAATTCCTTGGGACCACTCATCTGTCTTAGGAAAAGTTCTGTCTGCAAAGTAATTTGAGTTATCAAGAATATTTCCTCTTATTGGCCGAGGTCTGTATATAAGTGAGAAAATGTCCAGTAATTTCAATCTATCAATATTTAAATGCTACAAAGTCAAAACCATAAATCAGTCATCGATGGACATTCCCTTGTTACCTACATCATATAAGCAGTGAGAAGAGAAAATAAAAGCTGGGCAGAGTGGACAGAGAACAGTTTTAATGCAAACATTTTCATGTAAAATAGAGAAAAGAAGTCTTCTTCCAGTAAAATACATTTCATTTAATAGATTAACTATTCTCTCGTAAAATGCTTTAATTCTCTTGGGAGTAAGCTGTAATTTTTTTATCCCTTCAAAATCAGGAGTTTCCCCCCACCCCCACATCCCTGTCAGAGTGTCAGTGTGTCCCAAGGGGTTCTACAGCTCCACTGTTAGAAGACATTTACGCATTTGTGAGGAATGTGGATTTACATAGATGAGGGAAATTAACAAAAAATCGGGTTGATTATGAGATGGAAAATATTTATGTGAAAGCACTGATTTTTCTCTCTGTTTAACATTTATAAAATGAATCAAAAGTAGTCTTGATTAGAGATTCACTTTTGTTTAGATCTTAACAGATTTTTTCCCTAACTTCTGTGATATTCAATTATGCTAATGACAATGCCTATTATGAGATAGATTTTTAGAAACATAAGCTCAGCTATCTAATGTTCCTCACTATAAATTCAAACAGAATAAATATGTGTACAAATTACATAAAGTACATATAATTTAAAATTAGTGAGAATATATCAGAGATAAAAAGAGTAAAAATGAGAGGATGAAGTTAAATATTTGTGTTTTATTTAGGTAACTTTAGTCTTATGCGTTAATTATTTAACAGTCCTTCTTTCCATTCTTGGACATATAATAATTTTAAACTATCTTATAGAGAAATATTAAATAGGATGTAATAACTATAATTATGGAATTTATAGCTTATATCAATTGCTTCTCATTTATACCTTCTTAACAAAATGGTGCCAATATTTTTTTTTCAGGGAATGTATGAAAAGTTTAAGCACATCTGAAAGACATAAAATTTAAACCAAGGGAAAGTGTCATTTCATTCTTTTTTTAAAAACTCTTTAATTTTACTACTCTGTAGATAAGAAAAAGGATGAAGGTATTGCCTGTTTCTTTATACTACTGCAGAATTAACCTGTATTTCAAATCTTTGGCTAACATAGCCAAATTACAAATCTAAAAAAAAGTCATAAAATCAAGTTAGCAAGTCAGTTTAGTGGCACAGGACTGTAAACTCAGCACTCTTCTGAGGCTGAGACAGGAGGATGGTAAGTTGAGACCAGCCTGTGTGACTTAGCTAATTAGCAAGGCTCCGCTAAAAATGAATAAATAAATAAAAAAGAACACAATATTCAATTCACAGTGATGGCCCTGGGATGGTAACCAAAGTTTGGAGATTCAGCTTCTGAATCATAAAATAGAGTAACACAATACTAACATTAAATTCTTTCTTCTGAATAGTGAATAAGTTAATAATTTAATTTTATATATACATATTTGATACAGTAAATACTGGTAAATATTTACTAGAACTCCCATGAGAAATCGATTGGATGCATAACACCTCCCCCATTCTGGTTTTCTCTGTGAGACTTCTGCGCCGGACAGCGACAGTGTGGGTTGGCAGGGCTTGGCCCGTATTAGGAAATCCTCTCTCCGAAATCTCAAATGACCTGAATACCAAGGTTGAGTTTGCTCTAATCTATCTCCTCTAATTTCCCCCAACACATTCCTTAGGAGCCCTCCGTCAAATTCAGTACTGCCAATAATGATCTGGTCCCGCAGACTTCTGCAGCAAAGGCAAGTTTTCCAGGATGTATTTGAAAATGCAATAGAAAAAAAAATAGAGAAAACTGAGGACTGAATACAACTACTCTGTAAAATAATCCATTTACCTATACTTATGCTTCTTTACTTCTATTCTATATTAACCTTGTCTGATTTATGCTAATTTTTATCCAAGATGACAGTAAAAGTAGAAAGTTTAAAATCACCAAGTATTTGCTTTACTATTACTCCACCTACTGGAATTGTCCTTCACTGACCACAGATTCCCAAGAAAGAAACCTGCTGAAAAACGAGGGAAGAAGAGTTGGGACTATTAATATCCACTAACATTTTTTTATATTGGTTTATGTAATTGGTGAGCATTTTGATATTAGATAAACAATTTAATTGGAATTTAGTTTAAGATTATTGAATGACTGGATATACCACATTAACTTTGTTATTTCATGTTCTCAGCTTTCAAGTTCTAATTACATCATGTAAAGGGTGTTATATTAAGATGCTGCACAATGCATTACACAATATGCATTCTTTGCTTACCAAGGAAATATGCATGGTTTTGTGATCAGAAAAAATGAAATCACATACATTTTCTGAAGATGCAGAAATGTATCATATCAAAATATTTTAGAGGAATAGTGAAGGATTATATGCAGCATTATTATATTTCTCAAGTAAGCTGCCTTTCTGTTAAAAAGACAATGTAGAAGACTTTTGAGATACTGTAAATTATGCGTTCTAATTCATAGATTTTTTCTAGATTATTTAGGGTCATATCACAAAATCCTGTCTACAAACATATTTGCATTTAATTTTAGAAAGCATTTCCTTAAATTACAGTATTGTGTTTCATAAAGAGCACAGCATAATTTTTGGCAATTAATTGAAGCTAAGATCAAAGGGGATTTTTGACTGTAGAATCAAATTGAGTAGTAATTTGTCTGAGGCCACACATATTAAAAAATTGTACTTTAAAATAATGCAATGAGGTAAAATATTCTAAGAAATTGTCAGTTACTAGATTCACTGTCTTTTCATTTTACTCATAAATAAGTCAATATGAGCTGAATTTATTTTTAGAGGAAATTTGAAAGTGATTTCTGTTTATAATAATTTTAAAACAAGACAACATTAAATTAATGCTAACTTGTGGTTTTGTATGTGTTTGTATGTATGTGTTTTTACATATTCATATTTGAATATATATATATAAATGTGTATGTAGAAGCATTGTCAATTATCACATTTTTACTTCCTCTCCTTGAATTTACATAAATAAACATAACAGAACAAATGAATTTATGTGAACATCTAATATGTTAAGGCATAGTTCACTGATCAGTAATGACAGAAAGGATGATCATTTGGCATGATATCAAGTTCCATAATAAATTTTACAGAAAGGACGTGTATTTTTATAGACAAAAAGAGCAAAATACATACTTTGAATCAGTGGTAGGCTAACTTAAAATGTAAAATTGTGTAGTCACTGCCACTAAGGAGTACAATGTGACAGAAATCAAGATTGTCTTATGTTGTTTGTGACAAAAAAATACCTTTGTCTAAGCACAAAATGAAATCAAGTTCTTTTCCTCTGCAGCACAATAAACACGTACCAAATGCGAGCGAATCAACACAGCTGGTTGCTAGCATTGTGATTAGGGAGGCATTGACTTGGATAAAATAAGAACTGGCCTGAATCTTTGCCTAAAGCCTGGACTGAAATGACCCCAAAGAATGTTCAAATAGTTTTCCACACTACTGTTATTTTCTCTAAGTTTACATGCCCTGGTTTTTCCAACACAATATACACACACACAGACATCTTATCGCTTGATTAACTTCAGGAAGGTCTACACAGACACAACTAAGTGTACAAGTTTAGAACATATACTAAATTCTAATAACTCAGATTTAAAACCTAAAATCGAGTAAAATAACTTTAATTTTAAAAATAAAATCATCTTGGAATTTTTCTCAAAGAATTATAAAGACTAACAAGTGGAATAAATTAAGGAATATTTAATTTTCCACAGGAATTTTAGAGATATAGTACTGACTGTTCTATTGAATGCAAGTGCATATTTTAGGTTGTTTTCTGATTAATGATCATTGTAGTTCTATTCTGATGGGCTATGTTTTGAATAGACTGAGTACAATTATATCTGTTCATTCAATAATTAGTTTAATTCATGGTAAAATCATTAATTTAACAGAATATATTAAAAATACACATTATTGTAAGAAGCTAAGTTGCCAAAGTAGAATTAATTTAAAGAGGGATTCTTCCCTTTGGAATGTCCTTATACTTACTGTGGAATATGGATCTATTTGCTACTGTAGATCTTTGAATAAGCATATTTAGTGTTTAGGGGCACAGTACTCATGGGAACGTGGCAGGTGGATCAATCAAATGTTCTTCTCCCTTTTTGGTAGCAGAAACACAGTGATCTAGAAGTGTTCTCTGAACTTTTCAGAGAGATCTAGAAGAAAAGTTTGTCTCCAAGGTGAAAAGTTGCTAAGGGACCATAGCACTCTGAGATGTTGACACAGGAAGGTGCGAATTTGAGCCCATTTAATCTGGTCACTTTATGATACAATTCAAAATAAAACTCTTACAAAAGGGTGGGCACCTGGTACAAAGCCTCTAGGTTCAATGTTCAACTCCCAATACAAAAACAAAATAATAAAATGAAATAAAATACTAAATCAATCCTAGCTTAGCTGTAAGAAGTTTATAAGAAGTTACTTGCAAATCAGTGGGCAACTTGTGGGTTGTATCACCGTGAAACTGACAAACTTCCAGTTTTGGAAGTGGGGCTACCGTTTTTATGGAAACTAATTAAAATAGCAAATGCAGGATAAAAAAGCAAAAATAGTTTTCAGGAAACACTATGCCCTCCACTCCCACTTTATTCTTGTTATGTCCACTGTGGGGCTCAGCCAGGACTGTCTAGTAGCAGTTATGGGTGACTTTGTTACGTTGCCGTGTGGCACACTGCCCTGGCACTTGGAGGGTCCCAATACACAGCTAATTACTTTGGCCAGGGTTCAGAGAACAATTCTCCTTATAGGAAGCTAGAATGGAGAAAACAAAAAGTAAGAAGTTAATTAAAGAAAAAAATTTAAAAGGAGGTGAATGGGGGGGTGGAGAATCCAGAGACTAAGAAAAAAAGACATAAAAATAAAGAAGGCAAAGCGGAGAAAAAAGAAGAAAAGTAAAAAAAGTGACAAAAAGAAAAGAACAGAATAGGCAGTGATGAATAAGAATAAAAACAATAAAGATAAAGAAGAAGTTAGTGGGCGGTGGTTTCTGCAGCTTCATTTGCTGGTAATTGTTTAGTTGTTTAAAGTCGTGAGCTGGACACTGCCCTCCTCGTTCTCTGCTTAGAGAGCATCTCTTCGCTCAGCACCATCTTCATGCACTACACACTGATGCTGTCCACATTTTGTTTAAACCACAAGTTTTTCATCTTTTCAATTTTTGTAAGTAAATTAGAATGAAGAAATCATAAGTGGTATAAGTAACTACTTAAACTGCGGCTGAAATATTATGATTATTTTAAAGAAGGGTGTTTTTGTTAATAATGGGGATAATTTCTTTTGCTCTTGTCAAGGAAGTCTTTGCCTACCCCTATGTCTTTCAGATATTTGCCTAATTTGTCTTCTAGGAGGTTCAGTGTTTCACTTTTAATGTCTAGGTCTTTGGTCGACTTTGATTTGATTTTGGTGCATAGTGATAGGTGTGAGGCTAGATTCATTCTTCTGCATGTGGATGTCCAGTTTTCCCAGCACCATCTGTTGAACAGGCTGTCCTTTTTCCATTGTATGCATTTGGCTCCTTTGTAGAAGATTAAGTAATTGAGGGTATTTGGGTTTGTCTCTGCATCTTCAATTCTGTTCCACTGGTCTATCTGTCTGTTTTTGCGCCAGTACCAAATTATTTTTACAACTATTGCTGTATAGTACAGCCTGATGTTTGGAACTGTAATGCCTCTTGCCTTGGTCTTGTGAATGGTCTCTCTGATATGAGATATTTAATTCTAATTAAATATGCAGGAGTAAAAGAAAGATAAGAGAAGTTTTAGAGAGGTGAGATATAAAGAGAGACAAAATTTTTCAAAAAGTGTGTGATTAGGTGTCTATGTAAGCAAAAACAAAATGTTCCAGTGTTAAAATATTTGGTTATATCTAATATTTTGAAGCTATTTTATTATGTGGTTGTCTTAATTGCTTTCTCATTTCTGAGACAGAATATCTGACATCCACAACTTTCAGGAAGAAAGATTTACTTTTGTTCACAGTTTCAGAAGGTCACAGTCCCTTATAGATAGAAAATGGTGGAATAATATGGCAGGGACAGAGATGGAGTCATGACCTGATGGGAGTCAGAGACAGAGGTCCTTCTGGCATGGCAGAACAGAGCCTGGAGTCCTGGAGGAAAGGAAGAACTATCAGTCTCCTCTAGGTCATCCCCAAGCATCCACCCCTTATAGCTAACCCTACTTCCAAATTGTACAAAGTATCCATACGTACATGAGGCTTAAGGGGGCAATGCAGACCCAAACCAGTACAGTAGTCGAAGTTTCTTTCTATGAATGTACTGTTTTATAGAAATAAAAATGCTGCAGTTTGAGCTTGTATGCACCCCAAAAGTTCATGTTAAAGGATAGGTTTCAACGCTGAGCACTACTAGGAGTTAGTGGAATTTTTTTTACTAGGTAGGGGTAGAGTCTAGTAGAAACAATCTTTAGGTCATTGAGTGTGACCTTTCAGGAGATTTTAGAACCTTCACCTTTCCCATCTGCCGATTTCACTTCCTGGTCACTGCGAGGTAGGACTTCTGCCATATATTCTCAACACAGTGCACTGTTCATTACAGCCCCAAACTACAGATCAACCACAAATAGATGAAAACCTACGAAACCTTAAGGTAAAGAGCATATTTTTCTTTACAAATTGATCACTTCAAGTTTTTATTTAGAGTGACAGAAAGCAGATGAATATTATAATCCATATATATAGTTAAAATTTTAGAGGTTATATTAATAATGTGGCAAAATGGTCAAATTAATTTAATTTCTTCTTCAGTAGATATTCTCATACATCATCTCATCATGAAATCAGTATAAGCACTATTTACGTTTTTTTCTTTTAATGAAACCATTGAAATTAAGTTAGAATTTATACTTAAGCACATGTCAATTATAAGCAGACACATTTGAGTGCCCATGTGACACGGTGTTAGCAGTTGCCTTGAAAGACAATACAGCTCTGATGTCAGGACATAAAGGCTTCATGTTACGATTTCTTGAGTAATAGAGATTCATTCTTAAAGAAAAGATATTCCAAGCAGTCTCTCACTATGCACTAGTCATTTTATATTTTCATTTAACTTTAGATCTACTTTGTTGCTTCGATAACTGTAAACATTAATGAAGTTTTATATATATTTCACAGTGATATATATATATATATATATATATATATATATATATATATATATATATTTCAGAGTTATAGATCTCATATATTAATAAGATCTACACAGATGGGTACTAACATTAAGTCACTTGCATGCCAATAATTAACATAATTTTGGTATAAAGAACAATATATATTGTGTTTAGTTACCAGGCTTAAAAGGCAAATAAAAATTTGATTTCTCTGAGCCTATTTTTGAGGTCAGCATGCCACATATTGACTTACATTACTATAATCGTTTGCTAGTAAGCTACATATGCAGGAGTATTGCTTTTCTTTCTAGAAAAAAATAGATATTTTTCTACGTATTTATCTTTACTATTTTACTTGTTAATCTGAGAAGAATTTAATGCCTCATGTGTCAACAATGTGATACAAAAATCCTCAAGCAATGAATTTATCAGTATGCAGTTTCCTGAGAGGTAATACAGATGATACAGATAAATGTTTTAAATGCTATCAAAATAATACCAGGAACTTTGAGAAATATGTTATAGATAAACTGCACAGTCTCGGTAATTTAATTTATAGTTATATTTGTATCAGGAATGTTGCTGTATGCTACCTTAATGTTTCTGTGATAACCAAGAGGTAACATGGAATAATTTAGTATCTGAGAGGTCACAAGGTCAGCTTTTAGTTTTAGAAAAAAAATCAGAGAATGTGAACAGGCGATATATCTGAGTGTGAGAAACATGATTTGAAAAGCTGGGTGTGATGGTGCATGGCTGTGATCCCAGAACCTGAGGCAGGAAGATTATCTTGAGTTTGAGGCAAGCCTGGACTACATAGTGAGATAAGGACTAGCGTAGACTATAGAATGAGACCAGACCTTGTCTCAAAAATTTTTTTCTAAACTTATGTAATTATTTTGTTAGAAAACACAAAAATTTCAATATCCAAGTTATCTACATTAATATTAATGTTATTCATTTCAAGAGAGGAAATGCCATTAAAACATTGCTATTCAAACCCTTTTGGGAATACCTCTCCCACCGTTTTTTAAGAATTGCATTCTAAGAAGCATAGAGTTGCATAAGAAAACCAATTCTATTATTTTCTAATCCCAAAACTTCTATTACTAAAATATGTTTAAAAATGCAGCTGCTATGGCCTGAGCCCAGGAAGCAGAGAAGTGAAGTTGGAATGGACACGAAGCCTCCAGAGATGATGCTGTGAGAAAACAGTGTTCACCTGACTGAATGAGCAGGAATACTCGATTTTTATGCTTAGCACAGTTTGGTAAATATAAATTGAGTTTTCTCCATTTCTGCTTTGCACATAAAATCTTAGTGGTGGTTTTCCATTGTAATTAATGAATCTCAATGTTTTGAAAGATCTATGAAGTAGGTCCTAAAGCAGTGAGATGGAAAGACATCCGCAAACAAGAGAGCGAAGAGGAGAACACGCTAATCCTCAGGCCTCCAAAGTGGAAGAAAAGAGAATAAATACGGCTATTAAGTAGAGATCTGAGAAAAAGAATCAATAAAATAGAAAGAAAGAACCTAGAAGAATAATCTAGAAAAAATCAAAACTACGTCAAGACTAAGTCAGATAAAGAGGGAGAAATCATAGTCAATAGTTGACTTTGGTAAGAATAATCTTAAGAGGCAGATATAGCAAACTCAATGCAATGAGCTCCAGAGAAACGAAAGAAAGAAAATTAGGGACCTACTGTGAGGCTGAAACATGGAAAACTTCGCTGTAAAAGTGGACCGTCCTCAGGAGTGGCTATGGTACCCAGGTTTGGTTACAGACAACCGGTGTGCCACTTAAAGTAACCTAATAGCGATTAAAAATAATGATGCAGTAGGATAAGAATTGCTAAAGCCATGTCCTTGTTCAGATAAAAAAAATAATTGGATGAAATGCACATGTGGATAATTGATTTTATGATATAATTCACCCACAATAACAGAAAGGAATGATGATAGGGCAGGTATATTTGTTATAGCTGGTAGAAATTTCTTTCTGAGTATTCTTTTTTTTCCCCTCAGTGAAATAGGAATGATATCATCTAGTAGTGATGGCTGGGGGTAAATAATTAGAGTCTTACAAGAAAAGGAAACTAAATAACTTTCTAGGAACATGGGGTACTCCCTGGTTCAAGGGAATGCATTTTGATTGTTCAGCACTACTGAAGAGAAGCCTTGGCCTTAGTGATTATGAATTAAAAATAAGATCAGGCATCATGATTGGCTCTTTTCCTCCCGGCATATTCAACTCTGCCAGTAGAGCTTTGGCATGCAGCAGAAGTTGTATTGAACTAGAGGCAGGATTTGGTGATTGCATTAAGTGATGAGAAACATTAGGAATTAAACATTTGTGACCAGCTTTCCACATATCTATCCTATTAATTTAGAAATTGCTTATGCTAATAATAATCGTCCTTAAATGATATTGATAGCTAAAGCAGCAATGCAAAGGTATGTAGGTAGAATAAGCAAATTTACATTAAAATCCACTCCAATTCTAAGTCCAGAAGTAGTCACTATAAATAGTTTCACGCCTATCCGTCTAGACATTTTCCATGAATACATAAGCAGGAAGATTTTTTTAACTAAAAATCACTTTATACCCTTCCTGTGATGCTGATATGTACTTTGTCACTCCACAATATATCAGCAACACACTTCTGCATGGGTACTTAGAAATCTGTTTTTCTCAAACTAATAATGTGTTCTCATTTTCTAAGGAGTAATTTATATAATCACTTTTTTGATTTATATTGTTTCTAGGTTTTGCTCTTATAGATAATACAAAGGTGAACATCCTTATTCGCACAAATTTATTAGCATGTGTATTACTTGTGAAGTGCTGAAATAAAATATAAGCATTTTATCATTGTTCCTAGCAAGTGAATAATCAACTGGTTGTAGCAGCTGATTATTCCACATTATTTTCAACACTACATATAAAAAACCTGATGACTCATGTAGGTGCCTATTACTTATAAAAATGTTATTATCATTTGTTCTTTTGTATTTAATAACAAATATATTAATTATTTTGAATATACACAATATAGACGAATATCTGTTAATAGTGATATGTATAAAACAATTTTAATGTTTGATTACAGTTATTTTAGGCTTCCATTTTATTATGTCTGTGTGATTTCTTTCAATAAACAAAATTCCTACATAAAATTTTGTTGTTCTTGTTGATTTGTTTGGAGACAGTTTTTTTTTTTGTAATGCAAGCTGATAATCTTAATTCTCATCTTAGATTTCTTCATTTATTTTTTCCACCAAAATTCAACACTATCATAAAGAATTTTCATTTCTGTTTAACATATTGCATTTTTTGGATATATTTTCGGTATAAAGAGAAGAATCTGTGTTTATTTGATGCAGTTGTGTTTCCAGGACTTTGGCTGAGCGTGGCAGTTGATAGGTATTGAAAAAATAATTAATAAATTAATAAGGCATTCTTAATTTTTTTTCCTTTGGACAAAGGGTCCCACTCTGTAGCCCAGGCTGCTTCTGAACTCAAAATGAAGGCCAGGATAGCCCTTCACCCAAGGCAATTCTCCTGTCTCAACCTCCCAAGTGCGTGACCTACTAAGTCTGGCCTATGTTGTGCTGGGGAAACAACCTAGGGTACTTATCGCTTAACTTAAAGCTTGCTAGGCAAGCGCTTTATCCGCTAAGCCATTCCTTCAGCCCCATCTTGATTCTTACTCACGACACACTTTAAGATACACATAGCCATTAAAATATGTCATTGTTTTAAATTCTAAAAATTTATAAATAAAATCAAACCATATGTTTCCTTTTACACATTCTCTTTTGATGCACCATTGAGTTTTCAAAACCTTGTCACCCTAGTATGTTCTAGTCTAGTTCAGTCACATAACCTTTTTTGTGCTATTACATCATCCATTTTTCTTAAAGGAACTTATACAGAGGCTTATTCCGCAATGCTAAATTACCAGTGTGTCAATGTGGTATTTCCACTTAGACTTTTTTTTTCATTTTTTCACACATAAATAGGCTTTGCATAAAAAATTTCCACATCACTAGTATTGTTACATATTAATAGTGTTGGCACATACTACTAGTGTTGCTAACATTTTCCTTAAGGTTGTTTCATCAATGTATACTTTTCTGGGATTTCTGCTTCAATAGACCTTTACCAACTGTTCTGATTAAATAAATCTTGTCTAATTAATTAAATTAAAATTTCATGTAGTCATTGTTGTTTAATTACTCTTTTTATTGGGTTATCTGCTACTTAGAAGATTTTACAAATTTGTATTGAAAAATTGGATGTACATTTTTAGTGGATATTTTATCTATATTTTCCTTCTGCTTGTTTCATTACTTGGATTATAAATAGATCACACACAGTAAATCACACACACACACACACACACACACACACACACAGCACACACACCACATATTTATGGTGCATGTTAGGGCTCTGTTAGATCTTCCTCTTGTTTGACTTTCTTGGTTTTGGTGGTCACTCTATTTAGCCGTGTGCTCTTCACTTTCATCATTGAAAACTACGTCACACTAATCTCCAACCATTGCATAGATTTGTCTTCGTTGGAAAATATCTCTGCATTCCTTACATCAGCACATCAGTATTCAAATCTAAGACATACCTTGATAATACAGGGTCATCTTCCCATATCAAGATCCATAATTAAATCAAATTTTCAAATAATTTTTCTTTCCATGTAAAGCAACATTCAAAGATTACAGAATTAGGACATCCTTAGAGTCATTATTCAGTTTGCCAAAATCACTTTAATAGTGCGCTTTCCTTTAGTGAAGAAGAAATATCAAGCATTCTTCATTTATTGAGATGGTAGAACTTCTCTTAAACCTTTTAAAAATAAAATTTTGTATCCCTTATATACTGCTGATTTATTGCTTGTGATTTTATTGGCTTAAATTTTATTTGATTATAACTTTTATAATTTTAATTAATCTTTACCTGAATTTTTATCAAAACATCTTAAACATGTTTGATAATGTAAAAATAATTTTTGCATACTTCCATTTTATTTCTAGCTTCTGAATCAGTTTGGTGTGACAAATATTATCTACACATACAAGGCTTCTGGATAATTTTTCCTGGAAAATGGCTATTCCTAGATATATTTGTAAAGTGAAAGTGAAGACTTTTAACTGCTGAATCTTTTTTTTTAAGATGGTGTCTTGGTCTGTAGCCCAAGCTGGCCTTGGGCTCAAGGCTATCCTCCTGCCTCTGCTTCTTAAATGTTGAGATTACAGGTATGTACCTCCATGCCCAGTTTTATGTGGTGCTGGGCAATTGAACTCAGGGCCTTGTGTTTGCTAGTGATTGAATTTTCACACTGGCATAAAAATTCTGAGATTTTCTAAAAATAATTAAGTTGTAGAAATCTGTACTTTTTGTCCACTGAAATCACTGATTATTGCTATTTTTGATATTACTTGATTTTGGTTATTATATCCCTTATCCATAATATCATGTTTCTTTTTCAATATTATTTCTTGACCTGTTTTAACACAGACATTTTGTGCATTTTTATTTGAATTTCTAAGATTTTGATGTATAGAGATTTCAAAGTCAATTTCTCAGTATGTTTAGTTACATTTTAATCTATTTTCATAAAGCAGCAATTTTTAAATGTGTTGTACAAATTCTCAAAGATATAATTTATTATTATCACTATTGATTTCTTAATTATTCTGGGATCAGATATAATAATATGGACAGTTTGATGATAATATTTTCAGATTTCCTTTGTGTTGGTCTCTTTTTTACTTATACTTAGTGTGTAGATTTGCTCATATCTCTTTTCCTTCTTTATTAGTGTGTGTTTGAGTACACAATAGCCACATTTAACTTTGAGAATTTTGTGCACATATATGTCACATGAATGTCACACCCCTCTTCTCTCCCATTTCTCTCCTTCCCACCGCTTCCTGATTTCCTCTGCTGCCCCAAAACTCACCTGCTTGACTCTATTGCCTACTTATACTCTGGCTTTCACATATTAGAGAAAACGTGTGCTATATCATCTTCTAAGTCTGATTCACTTCACTAAGACCAACAGCTTCAATTGTGTCCATTTTCCACAAATGACTCAACTTTATCTGTCTTTAGGGCAAAGAAGTGCTTCATTGTGAATGGATATCACAACTTCTTTATTCATTTACTTATTGATGTATATTTTGGCATCTTCTATGATTTAGCTACTATGAGTTATTATGCTATAAACATAGGTATGCCTGTATCTCTGTCATATATTCCTTCTAACTTCTTTTAAAAGGTACCTAGAAGAGGGATTGCTGGGTCAAATAGAATATCTGTTTTATGTTTTTTGAGGAATATCTATACTACTTCCACAGTGGTCATACTGGTTTACAATCCCACCAGCAATGTAGGAGTGTTCCTTTTCCCTAGTATTCTTACCAGCACATCACTAAAATTAACTCAAAAATGCAAGGATATTATGTGCTTTAAATACATCGCCTTCAATTCCTATCCTTGCCATGCATGGTTATTTTTGAAATGATATGGAACTTCTTCAGTATTTTGACAACCAGTGTGACTTTTCTGATTTGTACCATCTAAATGACAGGCCTGGCTCTAGGAGTAGTAAATATTTTTATACTCTTGTTGGATACTCTATGTTGACTTTAATTTTGAGTGGAAATTTTCCATGGTACGTTGATTTCATTCAGAATGTTAAAGATATGTTTGTTTTCTTCTCATAATGCTTTTATCAAGAATTCAAGTGTGAATCCAAGTGTGGTCCCTTTGTGAGTAATCTTCCTGTCTAGCAGCTTCAATAGTTTTTTTTTTTTACATTATATTATCATATATCGTAACTAAGCTGTGGCAAACAATATATCATGAGAAAAAATGTGTGTGATTATGTGTTTATCTTCACATATGGTCTCTTTTCTCATGCTTTCCTTCAGAAACATAGATGTCTTGCTAAATTATTTTATTTTGCTTCATTATCTTTTCACTCTTCTGCCATGTTTTTATTTCATCTCTGTTGTGTTCTATTACAATGACCCAGTTCTCTACTTCTCTGTTCAACTATTTATAATGTAACCAATAAAAATTTGAGTTTGTCTCTTTTTTACTTCACTGCTTACATATTTTTCTTTTTTATTTGCCATATTTGATTCTTTTCAAATCTCTCCGATGATTTCGCCCTCTTAAGCAGTCAAGTGTTCTTTTACGGTTGTATTAATATTACATATACTAATTTTATATTCTATTTAAGCTTACTGCAATTTTACAGAGAATGTATCACTCTGAAACTAAGCCATTTTGTGCCGCAGAGTGAATTTTTCTTTGACCAATGTGTTTATCACTTTGTGTGTGAATAATTTAGAAGTCCTTTCTTGTTGTTTGGTTGTTTTCTTGTTTTGCAGGTGTTCAAGGACTGGAATATAGCGTATACCTTCTTAGTGATTTGTGTGTTTCTCCCTATAATTCCAAATACATCTGCTAATATATAGTTAGGATCTTTAAGAAAAAGCAAACTGAAGTTTATGAATAAAAATATTTATTCTAGAGAATTGTCTTGTGTTATTTCAGAAGCTAGCATATTCAAAATCTAACAGGCTAGGGATCTAAAGTTCAAATCCTGGGGCAGTCTCCTGGCAGAACTCCTTGTTCTTTGAGGAAACCTTTCTTCCTGAGGATCTCAGCATATAGGTCTTTCCCCTTGTATAGGGCACTATTCTTCACTCAAAATCTAATGCTGAAATCCCATTCAAAGAAATAGCTTCACAGAAGCCTCTATGCAATATAAAGTTTGATCAATGTTTGAATTTGATGACCTAGCCACATTTACATGTGAAGTTAATCATCATAAAATAATACAGAGAAGAAATTTTAAAAATCCAGAAGCACTTTCAAGGCAGATAACTATAAAATACCTATTACCTAAGAGCTAGTAAGACACAAGATTTAGTCTAAATATGACCCTCCATAAAACAAGGTTTCTAATTTTTCTTTTTTGAAGGATTAAGGTAAACACACATTTTAGCACTTTAATCTTAAAACACACACTTTTTAACTATACTGTTAAAGGAAATGTTTTTAAAAGAATAAAAGTGAGAACCACTTTATGAAAAAGTTACCTTGTCAAAATTTCCACTGAGTTTTGATACACAAGAGTTTTGTTTGTTTTAAAACATAACTACAAAGAAAACATTTTAGCAGTTCAACAAAATACTTGAAAATTTAATTCATTTAACGTTCTTTATAATGAAAAGTATCATACGATAGAACTTCATGAAAATATTAAATTAAGTTCAACAAGAAACTTTTAAAATTGACACCATTGAATTGCAGTTATTTGATGAAGTTATGATTAATTGGTATGTATTTATAACTCAAATGCTTTTTTAACTGGATTACTTCTTTCATTTTTAGTAATACTTTAAATAAAATTAATAGTGCTTTGAAATAAGACTGAATATGCCTCAGATATCACTAGTGTTAACTGCTAAAATGATTATTCAAAAATATTAAAAATCATATAATTTCAGGGTCTTATAAACATCACATCAGCAATCAAAGCAAGCATCCATGTTAAGCATCTTGTTTCTATAACACTACCGCTTAATAAAAAGGTATGTGGCCATCTGAGGATTTGAGGAGCAAGGTAGCAAAAAATTATGACTGTGAATATTAAAGATATTTTAATTAATTTCAAAAATTGTAGTAATATAACAGAAAATGAGGTAGAATAGTGTTCTTTTAATTTTTATATATTATTACAAAATATGTGTATTATTTAAGTATAAATAGTTTTTCTCTCCACAAATTATCTAAAACATAAACCTAATACAAAGTACTTAATATTCTGGAGCTGGAAGAATGACACAGCAGTTAAAATAGAAAGCAACATTCATGAAAAAAGATTATTTTTTGTTAAAATTAATTTGAACTGACACATAAAACATATGAAATATGCATTAGTGGGGCGATGCATGATGTCTCCCCTCATGTACGTAATATTTTTAACAGGTCAAACATATATATCTAAAAATTGATCATTTCTTTATGGTAATATTTTTTACATTTTTTCTTTCACCTTTTTGAAATATGTAGTAGTGTTAGCTATAATCGCTCAACTCAGCAACAGCTCACTTGAACTCCTTAGTTTTAATTCTATCTTAATATTATTGGCCAGCTTTCTCCCACCCCGCCTTTCCCATCACCATTTCTGAGCTCTGACAAGTGCTATTTTACAGTCAGCATTTAGATTCTCTAGGAGTGAGATTTTGCAATATTTGAGTTTCTGTTTTTGGTTTATTTCATTTAGTGTTTGTGTATTTTGTAAAGTACACCTGTAATTTCAGTGTTTGTCAAATTGTGACCACTAATACTTGCTTTTTCAACAAATAAATTAAAAATATGATAGACATGAAAAACATAAAAACAGGCACTGCAGTTAAGATAGTACAATTTTAAAAGTTATCTACTGTGCTTTTCTCCTTTCTGTGTACAGTGTTTTGAGTATTGATAAATGAATCGAGCTATATAAGCTCAACTATAACAGAGGCATAGAAAAAAATTTATGAACCCACAATATTTGTGTGTGTGTGTGTATGTGTGTGCATGTGTCTATGTGTGTGTGTAACTCTTTTGTAACTGGTCACTCGTCTTAACCCCTGTGTATTACGGGGCTCTTCTCCATTTTATACTTGTGCCTTTTTCAGCATGGCATGAAAAAAGAGTTTCAAGTGGTTTGCAGTCTTTTCAGTCTAGCTTGCTTCATACATCACAATGAGTTTGCGATTTATATATGTCATTGTCATATACAATAATAATTTCATTTTATTTGGCTTCCGATTTATTCTGTGACCTGTCACTTTTTTTCCCCCAGAAACTGTCTTAGGCATTGTATATGAATTAACAGAGTTTTATTCTGAGACAGAGGCCCACTTTGCAGTCCAGGCTGGTTCTCAGCTCATTATGTAGTCTGGTCTGGACCCTGGTCTCAAATTTGTGCCTGAGATTCCTGCTTCAGTGTCTCCACTGCTGGAATGATTGGCAAATAATAATATTTAATTTACATATACAAATAACAGGGATCCTTTCTCAACATTTTTAGTTGTACCTTTTTGAAAAATCAAGGGAAAAAAAATCCCCAGCTTGAGTATTTTGCTCTGCCTTTTTGGGTGTTTTATGTTGACCATAAAGATAAACTCAGGTTTTTGTACAGAAAAGCTTCTTGGTGTGTTGTGACTATCTGAAGCTGCGAATATTTTGAGGATACAATTAAGACTCCTAACTTACTAGGTATTCTAGCTTAGCACTACACCGTGTGTAGAGAATCATTGGTTTATTCCTTGATGGTGTGGCTGACCGTGAGATGCGGCTTCTGTCACTGCAGAGGGTCAGAAAGAGATTTTGTACCTCACAGTGCTAAACTGGGAAGTATCAGAATTCAAAGCTTGAATTATGTGTTGCATTAAATGTGTATCTCTTTTATATGATCTTAAAGTTAAAAAATCATTTGTCATTCCAATTCTAGACTACCTGTATTTGAAGATACATGGGATGAGGACTCTGATTCTCCTGCTTTCTTTTCTTCAGTATTTCCTCCACAATTTCTAGGCCTGTGAATTGTCATTTCCCAGTTCCTGTGACCAGAAAAAAACAGCTTTGGAAATCTGTCCATCTGTTGTCACACAAATACAAAAGATTAAGAACTATCTTGGACAATGTAGCAAAAAATCTAGGAGAGAATAAAACAATGTGAATTACTGTCATTAGAACAGATTTTCCTAGTTTCTAAGGCTGAAAGCTAAGAATGTCCCCTCCCTAGATGCTTCAGCTGCTATGATGATACTACAGGCATTATGGCAGTGTAGGTCTGTGACTGGCGCTAATGTATATAATAGATGCGACTCAGAAATGAAGATTTTGCCCACCCTCTTCACCATCTCAATATCTCCTTTCCTGTCATCTAGTCAGAAAGAGGGGCTTTCTTTACGACATGTGATCTTGTTCCACTATGCAAATGTATAATTGCAGATGATAGAGAAAAAAATAATAAAACACGAAATTGACTTCCCTTGCCAGCTGTTTTCATGTTTGCCTTTTCATGCAATCTGTCTCCTATGGCTTCATTTTCAGTGTCCTTCTGTACCTACCTGTGGTCTTCTAACCAGGTTTTTAGTTGAAATCTATGTGGAAGAAAATGTGCTTTAGTGAGTTTTCTGTATTTTAGCAAATACCACAAGTCCAAAATTGAAGGTTTAGCTCCACCAATATGCAGATTTATGCTTAGCAATCCAAGTAAAATAAATTAGATACTTTTATTTTTCAATAATAGCAACCCTGAATGTATTTCTGAATTTAGAAATATACGGTGTCTGATTTTTAGATAGTATAGTTTATTATTCAATCTAATAGTACAGACACTATAAAAAGCTGGGAGAAACTATGAAAAATTGGTAATAGTTTAATAGCAAGATTTTTCCAATGTAAGATGGAAACAGTGGAGTAAAGTTAGATCTGAGATTTTGATAATATTATGTCTAGCAAGAGAGAAGGGGCAGAATTCAATTCTAGATTTTTCTACTTATGTGTATTTGCTTATGGACATTACGAAGCACATATTGGGACATTTTTCTGACTTATACATCTAACTTACCATCTATAATTATTAAAATATCATGATATAACATTTATGATTAATTTTTAATTGGTTAGCAAAAAGGAAATGTCAGAGTATCCACTCATCCATGCATTCTGGAAACCCTTATGAGCATTACCTTTACGATATATATGCTAATATCTTTAAAAAGCCACTAGTTGTGTTCTCATAAAGTTCTATCGTAATAGAAAAGATGAAATTGCAAAGTATTGCGCAATCACAAGGCGATGTGATTAGGGATATAGCAAAGGTGAACATGAAGCACGAAGTAGCAGTGCATGGCAGAGGGTATCTCTCCCAGAGGAAGAGGAGGTAGAGACATTGCTAAAATTTATGACTTCATGAATGAAAATAGCAGATAAATAAGAAATAGACCATCATATCACACAGAAGGACAAGGAAGGACTACAGCATAAAAAGGAGAAAAAGGACCAACTTTTTTATCATGACAAAAATAAGAGATAAATAATTAAAATTGTATTAACAAATTTGGTTGTTTCTACACTATCGAAGAGAGGTCCAGAAAGGTATTACTTAGTGATGCACTTATTCTTTTTGTAACTAAAACGATGCCAAAGTTCATTGTTTGAACTCTCCCTTTGTGCTATAAATTGGTTTGGAATGTAAGCTGTATTGTTGCTTGAGCAATACAAGAACCTTAGCTGTTGATGTCGGATGTTCTGAATCACAACATGGAGTTCTTTTGGCTAAATAGTGTTATTTATTTATTTATTTATTGATTTATTTGCAGTCAATTTAAATTTGTATTTTATATTTGAAATCTTAGCTTTCAATTTAAAATTTTAATTCATGAAGGAACAGCATAAAGATTTTAAGTACAACTGGGATCAATTTTCATTTTAAAGGTTTCAGTAAGGATTTGCAGGAATTGTTGACTTGAATACGAAATCTAATTTTTATCCTACAATCTTAGGCTATGAAAAGGTATGACTGAAGGATTTAACTAGCTATTTCTAATGGAGTAAGTAGATAGCTCATCAGCACAAATGTACTTTAGCTTTAATATAAAGGCTCTATTTTTTGTTATTCTCTGTAGTTTTGAAAATTCTAACTTTGCTTTTCTTTCTTATTATGCAGTTGACTGTATATTTCACCCCCTGAAAAATCCTTGGCCATCTCCCTGAAGGGGATAGAGTTAGTGGACTGAATAGGATTAGCATCAAAAGTCACCACTGCTTTCTCAAGCAGAGTTTAAAAATAGGATCATTGAATAATAAGGGATTTAAGTCTCAACCGAGCAGGGTGTAGGAGGAAATTATTTGGATTTAGACCAATAGAGATTAGAGTGTGATTAGAGACTACCAGGTCCTTTATATCAGATTGAGGGACTTGAAAGAGAAGACTTGCAGGAAAAAAAAGCAGGTTGCAAATTTTTTTATTACTTTTCCCAAGCCAAAGAAGGACTTCTTTGCTATGCATTTGTGAGTATGAGAGTACTTCACAGAGATGAAGGCCTAGCAGCCTAACTGCATAATGTTTAATGAAAACTACCTTTGGGAAATACTCAAGGTAGGAATCAAAGAACCAAGACAGGTAAACAATAATAATAACTTTATATAGATCTTTTGTCTTATAGAATCCCAAAGCAATTTCCAATGCAGAAATTGCATCATATTCAGGTAAAATTCATCCCCCTCAGAGTGAGGAATTCATATTTAATATAGAACTCTTGACAGTGACAAAGGACAGAAAGTAATTCTGTCTTCAGCATAAGGAAAGTGTACATTGCTTAATTAAAATTAGGCTCAAAGAAAAGTTTCTATTTTGTTTTACAGAGATATTTTTTGAAGAGTAAGATTGACTAGATAAAACAACTTTTAAAATGTTTTCAAATCCATCTAAAATAGATATGTATTTAATTCGCAGAGCTTATTGATTAAGGATTAAATGAAGCAAAATTATGAATCACTATTTAAGGCATGTGTGGAAAGAAATCATTTAGAAATTGCCAAAATATTTTACTTATTACAAATCAACATTCATAATACCCAGATAGCGCTGGGCACACAGTTGTACAATTTATTATGTTTCCTCTTATAAGGAGACAGTGATCTTTTGAAAGAGAGTGTGTTCAAAATCTGTTTTAACAAAGCAGTGCATAAAAAAATTCTTGTGCGTTTTCAAAATGAACTTCAAGTTAAACTGATATTTGAACATATATTTAGTTTAAAAAATGCCATTTAATTTGCAATCTCTAGAAAACTTAGAATAGGGAGAAGAATATACATCTTTTCCCTTTAATTAAAAATTCCATGTGACTAGATTTCTGTAAGGATTTTTTTTCTTTTTTGGTAGAGGTTTATTATCCATCTTTAATTTAACACATTTTTATTCTAGAAATTTAATTTTCATATGAAAATTAAAATACAATCTATGACTTATACTGCTGCTGTACACATTAAAGCTTGCATAAAGACAAGAACAATTAGATTCTTTTTTCTTTCACAGGAGCAATGGCTTGTTCTGAGTTTATTGTATTATTGATACTTTCAGTTTCATATTAAATATAACTGATAAGAATGTATTGAAATGAAATACAGCAATTCCTCTTTGAAATTGAAAGGCAAATTATCTTGCTGGATCAATGTATTTAATCATATCTATCAGAGAAAATATGTAACTTTAAAAACCAAGGTTAATTGTTATGAAGTTAGATGAGCTACTTTCATGTGTAATTTTATATGGATAGTTGTCCGTGTGCACATATGTTTCTGCATGTGAGGGTATAAGTATTCCCATATTCAGGGCTAATTTAATAACATGCTCAGGTCCAGAGTTCGTGAAGATCCTGAGCAGTTGAGTAGCTATGCCGATATGGTCCACCACCACCATCTAATTTTTTCTTTATTGCTTACAAGTTTCAATTGATCAAAGATGTTCTTTTAATAAGTGTTGTTATAAATATGAATTACTCTCCATGTTATTAATTTTTCAGAGAAAACTGTAATAGAAAAAACTTTCGTTGTTGTTATATACCTTTAAATGTTATTGAAAGGTATTAAAACAGTTTTTTGAAAACATTTGCTTACCATTAACTTATAATTTTATTGGATAAAGGCTTAATATAATAGGAAGAGGTAGATGAACTGCTCACAGAAGGATGCCTGAGAATGTTGCAAACATAGCAAAATCTCAAATACCGTTACCTTATGCTATTTTTTCATTTATTTTGTTATTTTTATTTCCATGTTAGAAAGCACACTACCTTGTTAGCTTATTGGATATCTTCTAGGAGTAATGAATTAGTGCATTCATTCTACTTTACACATCTTTAATTTTGCTAGCAAATCTGTATTGCACTTTTTGATTTCCCTTGTAACAAATGTCAAAGATAAATCAACTTACAAAAGTCATATTTGATTTTGAAATTTTGTCTCATGAATTCCAGGGTTTCAGGTCATGGTTGCTTTGTCTGTTGTCTAGGGGCATGTGACTGCACAGGGCATTGTGACAGAAGTGTGTGGCATAAGGGGCACATTCATGTGTGACAACCAGAGACAAATATAGAAAGAAGAGGACAGGGACCCAAGATTTTCTTCATGGGCACGACCCACACGATATGCCTTCCACCAGGAAGGAACCCCCTGAATGTACTACCATCTGTCAAAAGTGCCAGTCTGTACTCCAACCTTCAACTTGTGGGCCTTTAGGGGGCATCTAGCATCCAAACTAGAGGACATAATATGTCATAAGATACTTATAGTGCAATAAATCTCGTTCCCATTGCTATTGCTCTGGATGGATGTAAGCATTATTTTTTTTGATGAGTTACTTTTGGTGAGACCACGATGGTTGTATTGGAAGTGAGTGCTATAATAAGGCCTTCAATGACCTGAGCTGCAGAGGGCATGAGCTCCCAAAGCCCGAGAGCGAGTGCTTGGAAAACAGGGAAAAGTCGATGCTAAAAAGGAATTATTTTAAAAATGAAAATCATCTGACTTAACAGCAGATAAACAAGATAAGAAAAAATAATGACAACTATTAAAAGTCACTGAAGCAGGGGCTGGAGAAATAGAGCAGTGGTTAGTGTACTTACTTAACAGTAACAAGGCCCTGAATTTGGTATCCCAGCATCACTACAGCCAGGTGTGGTGGCCCATGTCTGTAATCCCAGCACTCAAGAGGTCTAAGCAGGATGATTATTATGAGTTCGAGGCCTGCCTGAGCTATAGTGAGTTCAGGACCAGCCTCAACTACAGAGTGAGACCTTGCCTCAGAAACAAAGGAGTCAACAAACAAGAGTGAGTGGAATAGCATGGAATCTTCTGTATTTTATTTAAATTTCACTTTGGGAGAAGTGATATTTCCCTTTGAATAATTACATATTGTTTATAAACAAATACTTTGAAGATTGTTTGATTGAAAAAAAATAATCCCCATAGTGAACTTAAGGCGTTAGAGATTATAAAGAAAGTTATATACTCAAAAACAGAAGGAAGCTTTGGTCATCTGTTAGCATAGAATTTTATACCGATACATGCTAGTTCATTTGTGTTTCTTTATCAGCTGCATTTTATACTTGCAAGATGAAACAAAGAATTTATTATTAAACAGAAAAAAATAGATTATTTGTAATCGACTGAGCTACTACATATTTTAAAGTATTACTAAGTTGTGATATTTTGCTGTTCTTCTAAATTTTGTAGCTGGTTATTTTGATTAATGTTGAGAGGCTGTGAAAATGACTTCCCTAGAAATTTTGACTAAGCTAGAAGCCCATCTGTCTTACATGGCTTAGTTGTATTCCTGCCTGGAGGCAAAGGATAGATAACCTGAAATAGAATAAGGGACCCAAAGGAGAGGATTAAGTCACTAGATTAGTGCTGACCATATGCTCTTTAGAAGGTTCATGAAATTGCCCATTTTCATGGGAAAATGTGTTTTTCTCTCTGGCCTTGGGTTTTAGTAAGAGAACATTATCACCAGTTTCCTTTAAAATACTTAAGACTACAAAAGCATGTAAACTTTCAAGAAGAGTATTTTTGTGCCAGGTGTACATGTGATAAATAATTATGAAACCCCATTTTTTTCTTAGCGCCTCCTTCACCACCTCCCTCAATCCCCTGCCTTCTCTTTTTCTTCCCTACTTTTTCTTTTCATTCTCTTCCCCACTCCCTCACCTCTGTCACTCAATCCTTCCTTATTTTCTTCTTTCATTCCTTTCAAACATTTTAAGCTAGGTCACTAATATTTATTTTAAATGCCATGCTTCAATGACTTCCTGGGCTTTATGAGAATATCCTAAATGAAATAAGACTTCTTTCAATTCAAGATACACTGCCATTTGCATTGCTTTCATTTTTTACTTTTAATAAAAAGGTTTTAGGCATGAAATAAACTGATAACGTGACTTTCACATTGCTCCACACTACCACAAAATACTGCATTATGTAGTTAGAAAGTGATTACTAAACTTACTTGAAGTTGTCCTCTCTTTTTTTAACCATTTTTATTTGAACTACAACATAATTCTTTCCTGCACTCATACTGTGTTGCTTTCTGTTATTGAGACAACTTACTATATTCAGCTTATAAGGAAGAAAGCTTTATTTTAGAGCCCAGTTTCAGAGTTTCAGTCTATGGTCACTTAACCCTACTGGCTTTGGGTGTGTGGCAGAATGTGATCACAGAGAAGGAGACTTGGTAGCTGGGAAGGGCAAAAGAAAGCTGAACAAAGCGAGGCATCCCAACATCTTTGTGAAGGGCATGGCTTCAGGTGACATAAATTATTTCCACAAGACTCCACTCCCAAAGCTTGCATCACCTCCCAAAAGCACTGCAAACTGACAACCAAAACATCAGCACATGCGATTGCAAGGGACAGTTTGCCTCTAAAATATACCAGTGATCACTTATTCTGTGGTGTCCACTTGAGTAGATTAGGAATTGTCCAGCTGTCGTGGAAGGCAGAACTTCCCATGTGTGTGATTGATCCGTGGACCAGCAAACTAAGGAAGGAAGACTCATCCTGAATGTGTGTAGCCCCAGGCAATAAAGTGATCATTTGAGATTAATAAAAGAGAAAGAGGAGGGATTCAGCATTTTCTGGGAGCTCCTTGGCCTAGACCATCTCCTCTAGACCTTGATGGCCAACACAGACTCCCTCCTGTCCTCATGTGGCTACTGAACAGAAATCTGCAAAGCAGACTTGCTCCAGTCTTCAGTCTCAGCCATCACATTCAGACACAGGTGTGCCAAGCAGACTTGTAACTTGACTGACCTTCCATGAAGTCCACACCTCTGACCTTGGACAAGAGTTCTTCTGCCTTTGTATATCAGTCTTTCTGTATCCTCCTGCTCTCTGACATGCACACATTCATTTGGGACTCTTTTACTCTAAACCAAACATGTTTCTTAACAATTACATTTTCTGCAAATTCTGGTGTTTTTTTTGAAGAATCCTAATAGAATAATGTTTAATAGAAATGTAATTTTTTAGGAAACCATTAATTCAAAAGATAGCAATTTTTTAAATCTTTAATAACTCTTATCTAAATGGTTTTATTTTTTATTTATTATTCTGTTATATTTGTTCAAATGAAGTAGTTCTTTTAAGTATAAGATAATGCTCTTAATAAGACAAGAAATATAAATGCATTAATTACAGTTATATTATTTTTATTATCTAGAAAAATGTATTTGCTAATTTATTTTAAGAGTATTCATGAAAATCCAATATTATCTACTTTCTCGTGTCTTCACACCACCTGTTTTTTCTCTGTCTTTCTTCTGACTAAAATGTTCATCTTGCTCAACATCGTTCAATTTTTATTCCAACAAATAAAATGCCACCTACATTATGTAAGGTGTTTTTCTTGAGATGTCTGTCCCTTCCTGTTTAATATAGTCCTTTTCAACAGTTGAAGTATCAATTATGGAGTTTATTTTCTTTTGGAATGTCAGGCTAGGACTGATCTTTTTTCTAGTGGATGCCTGTACTTGATTCCAGGAGCACTTTAATATTTATGTAATCATGGCTGAGAATACAACATTCCATGTCATAAATACTTGTGTATAATAAATACTTTTTGAATGACTGTGTGAAACACTTTAATTCCAGATCCAAACATGATATTTTACTTCTATTAGAACACAGTTCTTGTAAGCAGTCTCAAGAGACGCGCTCATCTTGACCTTTCTTTCCAGAAATGAGGTAGTGAAATCTTTTATTCTATGTTAAAAATGAATTTATTTTAGCCAAGCTATTCTTCTTAAAATAAAGCAAAAAACAAAAATAGTGTAACTAATGGAAACAGCAATCTATGTAAGGTTATTGGACATGAAAACTTCTTGTTTCCTTTAAATTCAAATAATCAAGCAGGGCAATAGGGGAAAAAATTAAGATATTACATCATAATACTCAAGCCAGCACTTTTGTAGCATTTCCTGTGGGCCAGGCACTGTTCAGAGGTTTATGTATACACAACACATGACACTCACAAAACCCGAATCACAAATCTAAATTCACACAATTTAGAAGAATCAGAGTCAGGATATGTGTCCAGGTATGTGGCTATGGAACTCGCATTCACACCCACGCTGCTGTACTGCTTCTTGATGAGCAACAAAGACACCCACTGAAAGTTCCAATAGGTGCATAACTCATTCTCAAAGAAATGACTAAGAGTCAGTTGGCAAGAACCCTGCTAAATGTAGTCTAAATGTCATGTAGGAAAAACTAAATTTTACCTATTCTTGCAATATTCAAAGTTGGCTTTTGTTAAGATTTTATAATTATAAAATATATTTTCATCTCACAATGAAAATATCTGTATTTTTTAGCCAATGTTCACAAGTATTTTCTGAAAATAAACTTTTTTATGGCATTTAGGGTCTAGTGCTTATTAATTATTATTTATTTTATATGATGACTGCCTTTTGCAATAAAACTCCAAAAATAATAAAGTTCATTGAAATATTTTACCATTATTAGATAGGCATTCATGTGTCTTTGTGGAATACAAAGTATATATTAAATTTATTAACATTTATTATTTGATATAAAACTGTAATTATATTTTCAAACTGTAAATGCATACAGTGTTAGTACAAAGAATGGCGCTGTAAAACTTAGCTTCTTAAAATGAAAAATAAGAAGAATCCAATTCTAAGAAACTAAGCAACTTGTCCAAGGTCATGCAGCAGCAAGTGACATGATGATTAAGTGAACTCATTCAAAGGAACTTTTTAACAGAATGATAAAAAATAATTAATCTGAGCTGACTCCCCATTGCATTTCTTCTACTTCATAAGTTTTTGTGACTTACATGTTGAGCAAACTTCCTTTGTTAAATTTGTCACAGGCATATAAACACATCACTCTAATTTATTATGTCATCTAGACATGTCACTTATGGCTAACATCATTATTTTTAAAAAAATTTTTATCATTTAACTTATAAAGAGGAAAATTAGTCAAGATATATGAATATTCCAATAAATACCCATTTGATTATTGACCTGTACATTAAATGAATAAATACATAAACTATATGTAACGGTTTTGGTGAGATTTAGTGCATGTCACTGCACAAGATAATGCCTTGGCACCAGAAAACAGCAGGAGGTAGAAGGACTCTTCTATCTTCTTCTCTTCTCTTCTGAAGCAGGCCACAAAGAGTTCTGTGACATTCTCCTAAAACTCACATGAACCTCATTCAAGAGAGATCTCTTCCCCACCTAGGGTTAAAGAAAGGGGACATTGAATCTTCGAGAAGAATCTGAGCAAATAGGCCTTGCTAATCTGCCTGGTCTGTTTGTCTTTAGATCACACCCTTTCGTCCATCAGCGTCACTTCTGAATGATTGTCCATAAAAATACACAATATTGTTCCTTAAAGTCTTCTCATGTCCTATAAAATTCATATTAAATAAATATGTCTGCCTTTTCATTTAATCTGGGTTTTCTATTAGGCACATTAACCACGAACCTAGCTATAAATGAGGAAATACTTTCTCCCCTACAACAGCCATACTGAAATTATGAAACTAAAAAGAATATACAAAGATTATTTGCATATGCAACAAAGCTAAAATTTAAGAGAATGATAACCTGTAAATTCAAATTGAAACTACCAAGATCCTTTGTGAATGCATAAAAGGAACACTGCTCCTTTGTTCACACACTTGACAGGTTCCCCTTGAAAGTTATTGACCAATTAATCATAATCCCTAAATAACATTTAGCATTAATTTAAAAAAGGGGAGCTGAAACCTCCCAGGAGGTAAAAATTTACAGGGGTTTTATTTTTAATCTCATATGCACAAAGGCAAGGACAAATTAAAGATACAATTTTATCTCACATATTTTTTAAAAAATTAAAGCATGCCAAATCCTATGGTAAAGGATGGCAAATCAATCAAGTAAGGCAACAATAATTTGTTATATCAATAGTGATGTTTGATAAGAGATGGATTATTGAGACATGATTATTCTAATTAAAATTACATATTACTGTAGTTGTGGGAAAATAATTTATTATATGGTTCATTAAAATATATAAATAAAAGAAGACTTGAAATCTTACCTTACATTACAAAATTTTTCCAGCAATAAAATTTCTGATAAAATATGCTTTTGTGGTGGAAGAATATTGTTCTTTGAGTGGGTGAGGAACAGAATTACTTAGAGTAGAAACCTCTGCTATTTTTGAATTTTAGCTTCTAGTTCAAATAGGCAATATTTTTTTCTTTCTCTCCATCTCTTTCTCATGCTGGCCACGTCTCAAATATCTCAATCACATGCTTAGGCATTCTCCCATACTATTTTTGTATGGGTTAAGCAGTTTATCAACAATGTTCTTTTTTTCAATAGACATCACAATTTCCTTCTTTTTGCTTCATAACTGAAATGATCTTAACATCCACTGGCCTGTGATGTCTACCAAGAAGCTACTCTTCAGGCACATTGAATTCACTTGGAGATTGTATCCATACAAATGTTTTCCTGCAAAAAAATACGTATCTCCTGGATTTTATGAAAATAGAATTTTTTCAAATATGTGTAGATTTTAATTCCGAGTACATTTTCTGTTCAAGTCAAACTAAGGTTTACGTTAACATGAAAATGCTACAGTTGTTTCCTTCACATTTGATTTTCAATGAATGGCGAGAATTGGTTTGCACATTGCTATTTAAAATGGATTTCAAAGATATGAATTTTAATAAACATGATTATGTAATTTAATAGAGACAATGTCAAACTATCAAAGCATCTCTTAATGCATCAAATATAGGTATTACTTTTTATAGTACTCTACTGTTTTGCTACAGATTCACTCATTGATAGTTATTCCTCATTGATCCTTATTAGTCCTCTACTGCTCCTAGAAATTAACTTACTGAACCTAGATTACCAGTCTCTATCTGTCTATCTATCTATCTATCTATCTCTATTATATTACCCAAGCAGCCGTTTTGTGAATATAGCTGCATTTTCCTCTAATTAAAACATGTTGATTTTCTTACCCTTTGGAAATATATAATCCATTAAAGATCTAAATCTTTTATCATAATTGATGGAGAGAAATCAGTCTGAATATTGTTTTGAAAATAGTTTTTCATGAAGTTCTCACAAAAATGGCTTCCGTAATGTTGCTCGCCTCACTCGTCCTCTGATACCACTGCTTCTGAATTGACTTCTTCGCATTTGCATCCCTTTTCCCAAACCACACATATAATGAAAAATGGTCTAGTCCTGTGCTGTTTCCTTGTCTCTGCTCTGTCCTCATACCTACTGGTTTCCTTATCGATGATGCAAAGTCCCTCTCTTGAGTTCCCTTTCCTTTGACCTCACTACTTACTCTACTTCCCAGTAACAACTTCTAAGCAACAGAAGCCATTTTTCCTCATCCTCCTCCTTTTCCTCCTGGATTATTTTCATAACTCTTAATGTTTCTTTCAACATTCACTATGCAGAATGAAATATCATATGTTCTGCCATCTCCATAATTTCTGGATACTGCATATTGTTAAACAGGTACAGTAATAGGGGAGTAAATAGTGATTCAAAGTAGAAGATAGTAAGCTCATGTTCTACTTATTAGAGAACTAATCAAATTCATGCCAGTGTCTTCCTACATATGTATTATTGTTATCATTACCTCTGACTCTTCTAGAATAAAAAAGAAAAGACAAAACCAATCATTTAAAGGAAATATATTAAAGATATATTGCCAGTGAAAATACCCTAAAGAGAGGAAAATTAATCCCTCAGTAAGTCTGATAACCAAGAATACATCTGCTTTCCAAACTTCCATCTCTCCTCCACCTGGATCTTCCTTCCTTCAGGTGCAATGTGTATTTAGTCTTTTTTGTGATCTCTTGCATTCTTTTTTCTTTAGTAACATTTCTACACAGTAGGCCATCCATAGAGACATAATAGTTATATTGCTTCTCTTTCAGCTATAGTAGAATATTGAAATAAAACTCTACCCTGGCTCAAAATGTACATTTTGTATATATTTATTATATGTAAGCTGTGGCACAGGCCTGTAGGAACAACACACACACACACACACACACACACACACACACACACACACACACACACACATATATATATATATATATATATATATATATATATATATATATATATATATAATTTCTCTCTTTTTCTTTCTCCCTCTCTCTATATATAGAGAGGGAGGGTATATACTTTTATACTTTGTATGTACTTTGATATATATATATATATGTTTGTGTGTGTGTGTGTGTATGTGTAAGTATGCAATTATTTGAAGGTTTCATCCAAAGCCCATGAGTTGGACAGTAGGAAATGAGAGGCTTTTAGGTGGTAAAGCTTCTAGCCTTTAAAATTGGGTTAATGGTGTTGTAAAAGTAAGCTGATTACCATGAGAATGAATTCGTTATAAATGCAGATTTGGATGTTATTACTGCCTCCATCTGATCTCAGCCTTTTACTTTCTCTCATGTGTCAGGAGATGACAGGAAACAAAGGTCTCTAACATGTGCCATGTTCTTGGAATCCCAGCCTGCAGAACCATGAGCCAAGTAAGTCTCTGGTTTTTTTCAATACTCAGTCTCAAGTACTCAGAATAGCAGAAGATCATTGAATAAATTCAGTCACATTATGCATATTTAAAGGTAATAACAGCATGCTGCTAAGTTAGATTTAATTGAAGAGTGAAAAGACAAGCATCAAATTTTGCTACTTCCATTTACTTTAATGATATTTTCTTAAGCACTGATATGACAAAAAGAAAAACTAACAAAGGCTAATTTTACTAGCTTTACTTCAAACTCATTCAACTTTTAAATGAGCTCTATAATGCATAAAGTTACAATGACATGTCTGATAATTGAAGAGATTCTCTATATTATATATAAAGTGTACTGCGACTTGATTCTTAGACTTTTAGAAAAATCCTTAGTTTCATATTTGAGTGATTCAACTACTCTAGTGGAATACTTTATTTTACTTTGATTTGTTTTATTTTTTATTTTTTATTTTCTGAGACAGTCTTGCTCTGTAGTCCAGATTAGGCCTGAGTGTACTATGGAGTCTATACTGGCCTCAAACTCACAACACTCCTTCTGCCTCAGCCTTCCAAATGCTAAGATTTTAAGCATGTGTCACCACGCCCATTTTATTTGATAGTAGGGAATTGAACTCAGAGCATTGTGCATGCTAGCCAAGCCTTTTAACTACTGAGATATGCCCCCAGTCCCAAGTGATAGATTTTAAATAAATCAATATATAAAAACAAAATTTTTTATATTTATAACTTCAAGGATATTGCTAAAAATAACTTTGCTTATATTAGAAACTGCTTTGGGCTAAAAATAATTATTTCAACCAAATTTCAATTAAAATCCATGATTGTTACGCATAAAGAATTACCTAAGACCAAATTATCCAATAAAGGTTTAGAATACTGGAAAACATCAAAAATATATCAGAACAAAAGTTTAAAATAGGACCTAAGGTCATCTTGAAAACACCAGAAAAAACTGCATTGTAGTAGTCAATAAAATTTTCCATTCTTAAAAGAAAAATAATTAATCTAATTTGTGTCTCATTTTGGTTCTTTTTATATGAGAATCTTAATATATTTTCTGTAATATTAGTTTCATAGAACAGTGATCTCAGTGAATAGTAATGAATAGCAAGTGGTAGTGATTAGCAGTTTGTTTCTAGAATTTCTGTGATGTCATTCAGAGATGAAAATAATGAATTTTCACTTTAATTTCTGAGCCATGTTAAACCTCTATCCAATTCTTCTATCAATTACTCTTATCTTTTGACATAAATAGATAATGGAAGTACATTGTGAAAATAATCACATATTTTGTTCCAAATGAAGTCAAATATATTTAGAGCAAATCATTAGCCTTGCTCAGTAGAGTAAGCATACAAATAATTTGTAGTTTTGAAAACAATTATATCATAAAGATAGATGCTTGTTTAACAAAAAATCTAAAACATTATGTACTTAAAATGTGCAAATTAATCTAACACTTTGAACATTAAAATGGGATATTTTTAAAACTTTTTATGATACAGTAACATTTGTATATTTAAAAAGTAAAAATGATTGTAATTTCAAATTTTATCGACATCTGATTTCATTTCTTACAAGCCTTAGTGTTCTTGAGTATCACAGGAGGACAAGGATGTGTTGAGATCTCTCTTCATTAATTATCTGGAAAATATATATATATATATATATATATATATATATATATATATATTCCATAAGACTTTCTTATCATTTAATTAAAGTAAGATCCCTATGTTTTGTTTTACAAGTGCTATAGACAGACAAAAGAAACAAAAGAAATTTGGAGATCATCACTGCTTTCATTATTTGCACTTATGATAACTATAGATTTGATTGTTATGAACAATAATATGGTTATTTATAACATTTCTTTAAATTGTTACTAGAATGCTGTAGCATTTCTGAATGAGAAAGACGTGTCCAATCTTACAAACAAACCATTATCAACTCTAAGTGTTTCTGAAGTCTACTTCTGAGTAGCATGCTCTCGATAGTTTCAATTTTTAACCAATTGCTTGTGCATTGTTCTGGCAGGCATGTAGAGCTGGAGCAAAACATTTGATACAGAGTTAAGAGACTTATGATAGTACAAAGGATTTTTTGTCTTCTTGAGTATTTAATTTAGATAAGAATCTGCAATACAGTGAAAGTATTCTCTGCTTAAAGTGTATTATTCTTTGGTATAATTAGGAAGCAGAGATAAATGTTAGAAATGCCATCTAGGTGAATGTCTCCCTTAATAGTATTCTGTAAGAAACTTCTTTCAATGAAGAAAATAGAAGTGAAAATAATCTAGAATAGTCTGCTACATTTTATGACTCTTTTGCTATTGGCTTAAAATTTCAGGGAAATGGAGGTGGAAGCTGATCACTATTCAGAAAATTATAACACGATTGTGTTTGTCTTTAATATAGAACACACATGAGATTAAAAATTTATCATCTCAAGAAGAAGTATATATATATATATATATATATATATATAGAGAGAGAGAGAGAGAGAGAGAGAGAGAGAGAGAGAGAGAGAGAGGGAGGGAGGAAGGGGAAGAGAGAGAAAGAGAGACATAGGTGAGATCATATAGCCACTATCTATGTTTATAAACCTACAAATCTCCCATTTACTTATACAAAAGCTGAAAAATCTTCCAAAGGTATTCAAAGGCCCTCACAGTGTTCGTTCTGTTCTCACCAAGGTACATTTTGTTCTCCTCAGCCACATTTACCTCCTGTTTCTTTCTTGAAACTTTGTTCTATTTTCTTTGTATCTGCACCTATTTTTTAGATAATCTTTCTTAAAATTTGTTAACGATCATCTATGTTAGTGCTTCCATGTTTGTGTGTGTGTGTGTGTGTGTGTGTGTGTGTGTGTGTGTGTGTGTCTTTTCTGTACTCTAGATACAAAATATACCATCTTGCTTTCTACTTTCATATCTATTTGAGTATTTAATAAGCACCTCAACATTACCAGGCAAAGAATTAATACGTTTTTGCTCAGGCCTTCCTTATGATTTTGCATTATTTGTTTGGTGCTCCAATAAGTAATAGTACCATATACACTGCACAGTTGCACAGTTTCCATCCCTATGTAAAGTCTATTGGTTTTATTTTAGCAATATTAATCTGGTAGTCAGAAATTCTCTGGTCTGAGGGACTCAGGGGAACTGGAGACAAAGTAGCACACCTTGCTAGGTGTAGCCCACTGGAAGAGCAAAGATTTAAATGTATAATTCATTTATAGTCATACATTAGATCTCAGATGCAGAATATTCACCTAACACAGGGTACACAGCATTCTTGGGTGACGTACTCTACAGCCTGATGATACCAGGAGAGGAAATGTTCTTTACAGACTTTTCAACCTGTTCTTTAATGTAGTTTAAATTAAGAGTTATCCTTTGTAGTTTTTCCATAAACTTCTTACATGATTAAGGCACCCGAGAGATCAGGGACCATTTAGAAAAGGGCAGAAAGCCATTTTGCAACTCCAAACTCACTTGTGAGTAAAATGCCAAAAACCACCAGCATCGCCATGGCTTCTTGACCCTTAGGAGTAACCTTCATGTGCTTAGAAGAGCATCCCAACTCACAACCAGTGTAGAGGCCCTTCTGGTTCTACAGCGATGTCATAATTCCCTGTATCTACTTTACCACAAATTCTACCTATATATTTGTTGTGATTGAATTCTTTTGTCACAGAAGTAAGTACAGAGGAGAGCAAAGAACTGGTTCCTTGTGGCCCTTGGACTCTGCCTCACAGTGATATATGGCATATTGTGGATTTAACTTTTTTCTACCTCTACTATAATATTGGTATTAATCATGTAATTCTTTACTGTAAATTACTAAAATATGTTTCTAATGTGTCTTCTCTTGTCTGGGAGAAATAACTTGCAATTTGCCAGATACCCAGGCTCCACTCCCCTTGCAGATAAGTCACTTCAGGTATGCAGTCAGTCATTCACTCGGTCTTAACGCTCTTTGCATCCGTAACAGTGAGGAAACCTCAGCAGCTTCTTGGCAATGGATCATATATTCAAATGAATAATATTAATTCTGATCCAAGTGGTTTAGAAACCAGTGGCTTTCTTTATCCTTTCTGTTCCCATTCACTGGTGACAAGCAGATGATAATAGAGCTCTAGCAATAGCTGGGCCAAGATAAAAAAGAAACTACGAAACTAAGCCCCCGGATCTCAGGGTTAGAAAGTGCCAGGTAAACACCCCTTTTAAGTTCTCGTATGAGTACAAACAACAACAGCAAAGCGTACAGTATGCTAAACAATTGATATGTTGCAGTTTTTATAAAAATCAACGCTTCCTAAGCTCCTAAAAATTGAACTAAAATACACATTAGAACAGTTCAAACTGCTATTTTAGGAAAATATACAGTTAATACAAAGTAAGTTATTAAAAAAGAAATTTATAATGAGATATATAGGCAAAATCATGACAGAAGACACAGTTCTAACCACATAGATAATAGCGTAAAATTTGAATGAATTTAAAAAATTCCATCAAAAGATAGGAGTAGTCAGACTAAAAAGCAAAAGAGAGAAAAGACAACCGAAATAAGATCTAACTATAGACTTCCCACAGGAGACACTCTTAGACCCAAAATTCAAATAGATCTTAAGTAAGCTCTGCTTTTATTTTTATTCTTTTTCATTTTTTATTCAGAGAATACTGCTTATGAACACCTTCTGCTTTTTTATTACACTTGAAAATAATAAAATAAGTCCAACATTTTTGCCCTGTGTTCAGATGCTCACCAGATGTGTCTCAAGACTAGGAGCAAAGGAAATCTTCCGAAATGTAAAATTGTGCCCACCCAGACCTAATCAATCAGAAAATCTAGAAAGAATCCCAGCCATGTCGCTCCTTCATTTTTAAAAACTGGCCTCTCAGATTTGCTTAATATTTTTAAACAAACTTCCCAGGTTTGCTTAAGGCAAACCCCTGCTTTAATTAATTGCTCACTGATCAACTGCCAAAGCCGGCTTGGCCCTCAAAGAATGAAACATCTCTACTTGTCATACTTTCTTTTTCATTTACTAACAAGTTAAATTTATTCAGGCTGGAGGATCTTCATGTACTTTTCCCCCTCCCTGAAATAACCCCGTTGGTCTTTCAAGGGTTTTCCTCACCTGCCAAAAGTCACTCTTAATAAACAACCATTCTTTTTCTGCCATCTAAGCCTTTTCATTGACCTTGTATTTTTCTCATGCCTTCTCTTTTCTGTTGATCTACAGAACTACTTATTTTCTGAAATTACCTTACTGCTAATGTTTTATCACTTATTAAATTTTTGTGTTTTAAAATACAACATCCTTGAATCGGAAGCCTCTGATTCAGCCATACCTGAAACTATGTCAGCCACATAAAGTAATGTGCCTATGTCTAATTGATCATAATTATATTTCAAAATTTTAAACACAAATATTTACTCATATTAAAATAATATAGTTTAAATTTTTTCCTCTTTAATTCCTTCTCACTAACTTGAAAAACTAAGTGAATAATCTTTCTCAAGGCCTATTACCATTATTACTCTAATTTTCCAGCTTTTCTTTCTTTTTGTTTGTTTGTTTCTTTTTTTCTTTTCTTTCTTTCTTTTTTTTTTTTTTTTTTTGAGACAGCATCTCTCTCTGTAGCCCAGACTCATCCTGAACTCATTACAGAGCCCAGGCTGGCCTTGGACTCATGGAAATCATACTGTCTCAGCCTCCCCAGTGCTGGGATTACAGGCATGTGCCATTATGTCCAGTTTATGAGGTGCTGTGGAATCAAACTTGGGTACTTAGTACTTGATGTAGCATTTTTAACCATTGAGCCATTCCTCCAGCCATCCTGCTTTTGATTCCTAGACTTCCCTAACTTACTCTGCTATTTTGTCTTATCCAAATCAGGGCACAGCTCACCACAGAGGAAATTATACAACTTAAAGAACTTTTAAATAACACTGTTTGGGTTGTGCATACCATTAAGTGCAGCCATAGGTTGAATAATTTTGCTCATAAAATTCACAAGTACAGAAAATAATTTCAAGAGTACTTAGTGAAGAACAAAATGTACACTAATATACTGAAATATCTCACATAGTAATTATTTGGGAGGTGGATGATATTAGTAAGAATCCTCAGAAAGATAAAATCTATCAATACGCTGATGTGCAATACACCATTAAGTAACACACGCACACTTTTGTGTATGTGTTCCACAGAACACAATAGACAACGTTAGAGCTTTAAATAAGTTATGTATATGTAAGACTTCATATAATCTATGTGTTCAGAAAAAGATCTAGGAAAATATACATGAATCTGCATGTACTACTTTTTGTGAATAGATTTTGTGTGATACAGAAGTTTATACTCTTTTATATTTTTTAAAAAATGTATTCAATTAAAATACACTTATTTTGTAGTTCTTAAATAGCAATAGTTAATAATAAAAGGTATAAAGGAAGTCTGCCCTTTAACAGAGAGAAATTAAGGGTAACAGATCACAATACGGATAAACAAGGATTATGGAGTGCTGTGTATTAGCTTTAATGTCTGTGGCCTACTTTAGAAATTGCTGCTTTTCAATTTTGCTAACATGTCTTCTGTTGAATATCAATTATTTACTGTTTTTTCCACAGCATATCAGTGTACTCATTAACAACTTGAAATTTAAAATACCATAGTTTGTATGCAGGAGTTCAAGTTTTTGCTAAAATGTTACACAGCTTTTTAAGAGAGTTTTATCCAATCGTTTTAGCTGAGCATTTTACATTATGATATTATTTGTCTTGGTTGGTACTGTTGTTAAACTCATCAGGGCTTCAATCAATATGCTGAGGATCGTGGAACTATATATTGCAAGGGGTTACCTACACCTGAAGTCAGGAAACAAATTAATCTACAAGGGTGGCTATGGTAAATTCAGTAAGAAGTGAATTGCCTTGACTGGTAATTCATTAATTACCCGATTTAAATATAGCATGGTCTGCATGAAGGATCTGATTCATGAAATCTGTGCTTTTTGGGAAATGCTTTAAAGAGGCAAATAATCTCTCGTGGCCCTTCAAATTATCTTCTCCATGAAGTGGGAGGAAGAAAAATGCCACCCATTTTGGGAAAGGTGGAGACCCTGAGAACAGAAAAGACCAGATCAATTTATTAGAAGAATGAATTCATGTATCTTTCATGGTATTTCTGTAATTTGGTAAGATAATAAACTAACTGCTTCAAAAAAAAAGAAGAAGGAAATGAAGTCTGATGTTCTGCTATCTTCTTGAAAGATTATTAAATGAGAAAAAAGTGGTAAGAGAATTTAGACTGACCTTGGCTCTTGATATTAAGAAAAAAATAGCTGTGGGTACAGGCTCATAAAAGGTAAAATGCAGCAAGATACCTCAAATTGTTGGCTATTCACAATAAATGTTAAAGCCTGGTATGTATGTTTATTCTTCGCAAAAGATTTTCTTCTCCTACTATAACTCATTCACAGTAGATTATAACAGCTCCCTTGCAGATCTCCTGTTTGTTCGTTCATGCAGAAAAGAAGCATTTTTTGAATGGCTCCTTGGTGCAAATTGTCACCAGCCTGTGTTCTTCAGGCTTTCCAACCTGTATACACTGATCCTTCAATCTGTGTCATCAGCAAAGACTTTCACAGACTTACATGCACTTTTCTTTTCATCAAGTCTGAAATTAGCCTTGTTGTGAGCAAGATATTGGCCTTGAACTTTTATAGTTAGCAAGAAAAGAAACGCAATATTTTTTAAAAAATTATTTTTGTATTTTTGTAATAGTGAGAATTGATCCCAGGGGCTTCACATTGAGCTATATCTCTTGCCTAATTTTATTTTTACTTTTTTTTTTATTTGCAGACAAAGCCTTGCTGAGTGAATTGACTAAGGCTTTGTAAGGCCCTGGGGTAGGTTCAAACTTGTAGTCCTTCTGCCGTTGTCTCCCAGAGTGTTTGGACAGGCTAAAATATTTTAATAATATTGTAATTTTTATGCAATGGTGCCATGGTCACCAGACAGGGTCAAATGTCCAAATCATGTAATCTTAATTTACCCACCCAAGGAGGAAATTTTATATTCCCTGACACCCAACATAGAAAAAGAAATTTTATAATGGATCAGGAAGAGGATAAATGATTTTATTAGGCAGTATTTCAAAAGTACACACTTAAAGAAAGAAAATGCAGGGCCATAGAGTTAAATAGGCCAGTTGTGGCCTCATTTGTGGTGTTATATGCAGAGTCGAAGACGTCCTTGAGATGGGTTATCTAAGATGTGTATTTTCATATCTGTTGAATTTGTCTATTTCCTGAGTAATGCTAAGATACAACCAACCTGCTTACATGTATTTGAAGCTGAGACAGGTTTTCTTTTAATAGTTTGTTTCCCAAAAACAGGGTTTGGTAGAAACAAGTCTAGGTTTCTTGCTTGTCTTAGAAAATGTTTCCTGAAAGGAGAGAAAAAGCTTAAATGATTTTTCAGTCCTGTTGTGACATAATTTTTAGATATCAATTCAGTATACTTTTACATGAATTTATGGCATAATATTAGTATTAAAATTGTTTTTGCTGTCTCCCTTTTATTTAATCTTTATTTCTTCGATCTTATCTCACTATCAGCACAATTTCCTTTCTGAATTTCTAAGCTCCAGCCTGTTGATCTAGATACTGAGGGATGTCACAGATTCTGCATCTTTTTTTTTTCTTTTCCTCACCAGGGGTTCCACTTCAGCTTATATATTTTTGGCTCTCGAATTCTGTCTGTCACTGTGTTTCTATGCAGGGGTAATTAGTGAGGGCCAACACCATGTACTTGCACTGTTCTAACTTGCTTATAGGAGACTCTGCAATACCTCCATGAAGTAAGAATGATCAGTGGACTCAGTAGTGAAACTGTCAGAGCTTGGTTGGGTCCAGAGCCTGAACCTGGTTTGGGTAAGAAAGTTGTACAGAGTGTTCAGCTGGAACAAACACCAGAGATAGTGTTGCAAGCCAGCCTCGTCCCAGGGGAACCTCAACTTCTCTGTTGATTGAAGGGATTTATGTAGACTACAATTCATTAAGAGAAAGCTACTAGTGGCCAATAATGCATAGCAGACCTTTCTGCTGTCATTTTTTTCCAGGTCAGCTATAACTTTTATTTTTGTCCCCATTTTATTGATATGTATAAGTGCAAAATTTAAGGTTTACAATAAAGTTGAGCATTTTGTGCACATATGTATCTTGCCAGGGTGACAAGGACTTTCCCACTTTCCTTTTTGTCCCTCCCCCTACCCACCCCTCCCTACCTCCTCACATTTGCCCATTTATTTGTCCCCATTTTATTGATATGTATAAGTGCAAAATTTGAGGTTTACAATGGAGTTGAGCATTTTGCGCACATACGTATCCTGCCAAGGACACAAAGGCTTTCCCACTCTCTTTCTGTCCCTCCCTCTCTTCTCTGCTACCCTAACTCCCTATTTCACTTTGGTTTTCACTTTAAGTTCCATACCTAATGCACATTGAATGACTTTTGGTTGGTAATACGTATTTGGCCTCTCATATGAATTAGGACAATTTAAGCTACTCTTGCCAGCAAATAAAAAGCATGTACTGGGTTGAACTTGTCATAAATTTATTTCCTATTCAGCTAATGCTACAAAAATGATATATTTCATTATCAATATTGCCTAGCAATGATTCCAGGAATGTCACATAGTTATTTATCTTGCAAAAAGAATGAATGGGTAAGGTTAGACAGCTAGCTACTTTCTTGTTGTTAAGATTCTTGCTTACAACATTACTTGGTAGCACTGACTATAAAAAGAAATTACTCTGTTTGATCCACCTGAATAAATGGGCTTTAATATTTGTTTTAGATCTCGTTTAATTAGTGATGATCTTATTAGTTCTAGTTTGTCATGATAAGAAAATACTTGTTTTATTATTATTTTTAAATCCAAGATTTCCTTTCAGGTCAATTGTTGCTTGGAATTGTTTTAGGGAAGTTAACAGTGAAAAGAAAAACATCAATCATCAACTTACACTTTGGAGATGATTGTTGTGCATTACTAATGATGTGGGAAATGTTTTGAAAAATATGAGTTACCATATAATGGAAAGTTAATATTAAGCAAAGTACATGGCGCCATGAGTCTACATTTTCTGGGTCATGAGGATGATCTCATTTCTGCCATCCTCTCATGCGCTGTCCTATGCTCAAGCTATGTAAGTTTGTGTTTTGTAGGAGTAGAATCCTTGCAGTGACCCCTGTGGGTGAAAAATACAAATGGCAGAGAAAGGGTTTAAACTGTCGAGTCTCTACAAAGAGCAATTAGCAAAATAATTTCAACATAGCATTCCAGATAGCTCCAGTGTGAAAACTATCCATGGGCTACCACCACGCAGGGAGTTAGCAGGTGACGGTATCATATTTTTCTCTATGGCATCATTTCTACTCTACCTTTTACCTCTTTACCCCAGCAAGAATCAACTCCATCAATACTCAGTTGCTATAAATGTAAGAGATAATAATCCCAAAATAAAAATTGAATCTTAGTCCTTGTTTCTTTCCTTCCCTCTTTCATTTTGCACATATTCAATCCAATAGGTAAAATCAGCTGTTCTTGATTTTTAATGGCCAACCCTCAGATTTAACATGTTCAAGTTACATAAAAATCCCAAATATGTGAGGTCATAAGTTTCCCTTCTCCATTCTTAGCAGTCTTCTGGTAAATTCAATGCTCTCTAAAGAAGAAAAAACAGATTAGAGAGAATTTAGGTTGCGTTGCTACTGCTACATATATAACTACTTATCTATTGACTCAAATTTTGTGATAAAAGTATTAGAGTCCTCTGCTCCAGGTCTTATTTGTGTAAATATCACTTCTGAATTCTCTCACGAGTCAGTGCCAAAAACCTGTCATGCTAAACTAAAGAAAATAACTGAAATCAATTATTGGTGCTTTTACAGCCTAATTTCCTTGCCATCTAAATGTAGACAAATAGGAAATCTAATTTTTATTATACATCACCTACGACTTTTAATAAATATTAATGTACGTGACTGTGGCTGACCTCCCCATAGACTTAAAATCAATACTTGTTGATTAAGGTCTTCTGGGCAGCATTACAGAGCTGAGGAGTTTCCATTTGTTCCTGCAGCCTGTTCAGTGATCCCTACACAGGTTAACCGTGGCCCTATTAAGAAGGGCGAGGTACTTGAGCAAAATCTCATTAAGTAAGAATACCTGAAGAAAGAGAATTTAAACTACACATTTTATTTCTCCATAAGTTTTATATGACTTTTATACTTTTTATCACTGTTATTTTAGTTCTAATTTTTCATTTGCTAATGATTTGGAAAGATAATCTTAACATTCTGCTTAACCTATGGAAATCAAGGGTAGTAATTTTAAATCGGTTTCATTTTATAATTTATTGTTTTCTATTTGAAGTTAATAAAATATTCGAGGTTTTGGAAATGAAACGCAGAAATCACCCCTTTGTAGTTCTCAGTTTGATCTTTCATTCATAATACAGATTACAAATCATATGTTTTTAAAATTTTTATATTAAAATTAAAATTATAATATATTGTTTAATAGTATAGAGAAATACAAATCAAAACATCATTAAGATATCATCTTATTCTAGTTATAATGGCACATCTCAAGAAGTCGAATAGCAATCCATCCTAGAGAGGCTGTGGAGAAAAGGATTACTTGTAAGCTGTTGATGGAAGCATAAACTGGTACAACCACTATGGAAACCAATAGGGAGATTCTTCCAAAGGGTAAAAATAAACATTTCATTTGGTCCAGTGATAATTCTTCTGGATATCTTTCCAAAAAAAACTAAAAGTAATGTATCACAGAGATGCCTGTTTGTATAGCAGCGCAACAAACAATAACTAAAATGTGGAAGATGCTGATATATCCGTTAAGAGACCAATGGATACAAAAAGTGTGGTACATGTACACAACGGAGTACTACTTTTCAATAAAGATAGTTAGATTTGAGGTTTTGTGAGGTAAATATTTGCTTCTGAGAGCGTCATATTTAATGAAGTAAGTCAAACTCAGAAGGTTAAATATTGCATGTTTTCTCTAATATGAGAAATGCAGAACACAGACATTTAATAGAACCAAATGAGTGTGACAGTGGGAGTCAGGAAGATGAGGCTGGGAGAAGGAGGGTCAATAAGGGAGAGGAGAAGAGATTGTAATATTGAGAGACATATGTTTATAAAATACTCAAGCTCAATATAACCATTATGTGTTGCAAATATACTCGTAAGAATGGGGAAAAGTAAAAAAAATTCTTAACGTTAGATCTTGGGTTAGTGTTAAAAATAAAAACATGATATAGGACAATCTCTCATAGCTAAAATATGGAAGAATCCAAAATACCTATCAACCAGACCAAATTGTGGTAATTAAACACAATGGCATACTATGCCTCTATAAAGACAGATAGGTTGGAGGCTTTTGTAGGCAAATGGAGGCAACTTGAGACCATCATGCTTAGTGAAATGAGTTAGAAGCAGAAGGTGAAATATTGAGTGGTTTCTCTGATGGGAGAAACACAGATCACAATTATCTCATGGAACTTAATGTGGAAAATAATGGGAACTGGAGGGAGGAGAGGGCCAAAAGGA
>PVKB01006749.1:0-52815 GCA_004027205.1 Ctenodactylus gundi
AAAAGAAATTAATTTTGGGGTACAAAGAGCTTCTAAAACACCAACTAACCTCAACCAGCAATGAGACTCCCACCACATTGCATAATCAAAACCTCAGAAATACAACGTAAAGAGAAAATACTAAAAGCAGCAAGAGAAAAACAGGCATCATTCTACCACGACAAACCCATTCAAATTGCTGCAGATTTCTCAATGTATACATTAAAGGCCAGGAGAGCATGGAACAAGATCTTTCAAGCTTTAGAAGACAGCAAGTGCCAACCCAGATTGTTGTATCCAGCAAAATTAACCCTGAAAATTGAAGGAAAAGTAAAAATTTTTCATGATCAATAATCCCTAGAGAAATTTGCAACCACCAGCCCAGCACTGCAGAAAATACTTGAAGGAATTTTTGAGAGAGGCAGAGAGACAAACAGCACCCAAAGACATGGAGGAAAGGAAACATCTAAAGAGAAAGTGTAACAAAAAAATAGACTGGTATTTGAATCATTTAATTGGTATACTTCTAAAACAGTACCATCTGTTTTATAAAATTTGTGAAGTTTCCTCACATAATTATTGTTTATAGTCGTATATTAGTTTATAAGACATGATAATTATATTCAACACGGAGAATCGGTAGAAAATCTTTTTAAAATATGTGTGTATAAATTTATGGATGGATAGGCAGATAAAATGATAAACTGAGTCTGGCGAAGTGTTAGTAATCAGTGAGATATGGGTGAATAATTTATGAAAGTTAAAAAATTCTGAAATAACTAAGTATGTCATTATATCTATTGCTTATGTCCAGGCTAATGGACTCCGGCTGGGCTTTCCCTGGACTCTGAGTGAGTTTCCAGAGAGCAGCCCTGAGCAAGCTTAACAAAGGTTCATAAAGGCAGCGGGGGAGTGATTTTACACCGTTCCATAGTAACCGCATACCAACCAATCACAACTTGGCAATTGGGCAGTAATTTTAGACAGACTACTGTATCACCATGAAGTCACCTATCAGATTTGGATTTCTTTGTCTCGCTGGGCTTGTTATGTTATTACAAAACGATCAATTATAGTTTGGCTCTCAGTTATTACTTGTGGTGGGAGCTACGTGACTAAAGTCAGGCGTGTGAGGGGGAAGTTGAGCCTCCAGCCTTATCGTACGACTCCAGGAACATCCTGATAGGTGCACAAGACAAAGAAGCCAATAAATTGCAGTGATACTTCTCAGGAATTGCCAGCGTACGAGGACTCACGAGATAAACTCACAACTTGTTTACAGAGTGTTATAACAATTTGGGGTTTTGGAATAGTACAGAGTTACAAAGTACAGAGAGTTACAGCACTTCAGGGTTACAGAGAATTACAATATTACAGAAGTCAGAGGCTTTTATGACAACTTTACACTTAATACAATTAACAGGACTTACAGAAATTATAGAAGTTTAACTGACTTATTCAACAAACACATAACCTGAATAGCGTAAGTACCACAAAATGAAGTGACTCTAGTCACCACGCCCTGTTTAGGTGGTGCTGGGGAATCGAACCCAGGGCCTTGAGCTTGCTAGGTGAGTGATCTAACTAACCACTGTGTTATTTCTTTAACCTCTCAACTTTCCTGTTAAACAAACAGTTTAATAATCTATTATGTCAAAGGAGGAGCACAGCAGAACCAAAAATCTAACTAGAAGCAAAGGACTTTAGAGTGAAAATTCATCGCCCCCATGACCCTAAGCCTGGGTAACAGGTGCAGCTGCAAAGCCCCCTGTGACCTTAGAATACAGAGAGAAAGATAAACCAACACACATCAGGCCAAATGAGTCTCCCAAAACCACAAATGCCTAGAAAAATTTCTGCCTCTGAATATGTCCACACAGCAGTCATGACCCAGATGACCTGTGGTGAGTCCGAAAATCCACCGAAGCTGCTGCTCACCTCACCCCAAAGGGCACCAAAGAGCCTCTGAATGACACGTCAGTGTCCCCAAGATGGCCCGTACTCGGTCCAGAAGGCCTGCAAGCGATTGTAGAGAAGGCCCGAAAGGTGGCGCCAGGAGGTCCCTGAAGCATATTTGTCTGTGGGAAACAAGGCAGAGCTCATCAGCGCCCTAAGCAACTTTCTTTTTTCTTTTATGAGCAAAAGTGTTCATGGGAAGCTGATGCCATGGACGGGGAAGGAGAGCTATTTCCCAGGGGCTAAACTGCCCCTGGCAGCTGTGGGAATGTCCCCGAAGTCCTGGCCCCGGGCCCACTTGGCCACGCGCAGTCAGGTCCTTCACCTCTAGTGCCTACCAACTCATCGATAGAAAAAGAGGAGACGTGTGCCTCTCAGAAGCCAGGACTTAACTCCTGGCAGGCTCGCCAAAACTGTTACCAGCCACTTGGGTTCATCGGCTCAGGGCCACTTGATCACCACTAACCAAATCAAATGATTTGGTTAAAAAAAAAAGAGAGTTATGCTAAGACCTCTCTGGAGAGATGGAAGGGCCTTATCACCCCAAGCATCACCTGCTGTGGGAAGGTATACGAGGGTCTCCCACAGCAAGGAACGGCGGAGAACAGGTGCAACGAGGTGGCAAGCTCGCCCAGGCTTCTTCCACTCGCCAGGCTCCTTATGCCCTAGTCCCGAGGAAGTCTGAATCAGCTGCTTCTCTCTAGTGGAAAAAAAAATCTAACTTCTAAAGGTCTATTTTTCCACGTCAGTTATTGTCTGTTCCCTGAGTTCTCCTGGGGCCTGGAACAAGGAAAGGGGGTGAAGTCCAGGAAAGAGGTAGATTTGGGGAAAATTTAGGGGGTACACTGAGGGACTGATGGGGGGTCGGGGGTGGGGAGCAGGAGCAGTTGCAGAGAACAATGTCTCCAGAGTTCTCAGGGATAAAATGTCCCCAAGATGGGACACAGGAGCCAGGGTGCTGGAGAGGAAAGGCAGGAAGTGAGCTTGGAGAGGGCCAGGCCGGGAGGGCCTCATCAGGTGCCCTGAGGAGGAAATTAAAGAGGTACGGGTGCTGTGGTTAGAACTTGCAGGTGTAGGAGCGACTGATGGGGAGATATGGTAACTTCGCTTTTGATGGAAAGAGAAACCTGGGTGTGGACTAGTGACATAAGGGAACAGGCCAGAAGCAGGATGGTCCCGGATCCTGGGAGGGACAGAGCACAAGGAGCCCCCGTCACGCCCCTGGCTTCTGCTTCAGAGGCACTTCACCTCCCATCTGATAACATTCTTCCTTGGATAAGGCTTCCTCAGAATAAGTCAAAGAGCCCTTAGGATGGCTAATTACACAAATTAACACCATCTGTTCACCTCCATCCAAGCAAAACAACGCACCAGACATCCAGTAAGGATTAGGGAACTGTGCAGGGGACAGGGGGTGGGTCCTGTCTGCAAGGGATAAAGGGCAGGGGGAGGCCAGCAGCTCAGCGCAAACATGGAGACCATGCAGCTGCTCCTGCTGACGATGGGGCTGAGCCTACTCTCCCTGACACAAGCCAAAAGCCCTCCTCTGACTCCTGCCCTCTCTAAGGAGGTGACAGCCCTGGGTGGGGGTGGGGGGGCATGGGTGCGGACCCGGTTTCCAAGGTCAGGTACCTGGATTGAGGGAGAGACCCAAGCCTGTTTACTGTAGCCACAGGTGGATGTCAGTGGAGTGTCCCGTCCCCTCTGCCTTCACCAAAGGACTCCAGCCAGACACTCCAGGACCCTTCTGTGGCTCTGAGGCTTGGGGTGCATGAGGTCCAGGGCACCTAGATCCCAGACCTAGAATACAGGAGCTGGTGCCAAGGGTAGGGTGGGTGTGAGGAGAATGCCCCGGGCTCCTGTGCCTCTAGGTCAGCACTAACCACATTTTGGTTTGGGGAGAGCATGGGTGAGTCCAGTTGTGAGAGGGCCCAGGCGCCCGAAGGGAAGGGAAGCAGGTTCTCGGCCTCGTGGGCTGGTCACACCCCAGCAGCAGGGATTTCTGTCCTCAGATGTGAGCCCTTGCTCAGTTGGAGTTACTTTCTGGCCACTCGGCTGCCCTAGCCTCTTGTCATATGCTCTTAAACATCAAGGTCCGAGCTGGGTATTCGAGCAACATTCTTCGGGTCCCAGATAAGGCCTCTGATCAGAGCCTATCCAAGGGATGTGTGCCTCTGGAGGTCCCTTGTGCCTCCCTACTCTGGCCTGGACCCGACTGCTGCTGATGGAGAGAAAGCATTCTGTGATCAGGACTCTCCCTCCCCTCCCGTGTCTCGGGGCGCCCTGTCTACGCCGAGGCCCTGAGCCAACTTCCCACCTCTGTTCCCACTTTAGCTTCGGCCTGGGGCCCTTTCCCTGGCTCTCCTGCGTCCTTGCAGCCCAGCTCACGGACGGCTCCCCTTCTGCAGCTCTTAGGGAATTGGTACATAATCAGCTGGGCCGGAAACATGCCCATCCCCGCGAAGAAGAGGACCCGCCCACTGCCTTCCTTCATGTTCGCCAGGAACAATTTGAATAAGCTGGAGTTCAGGATGAACATTATGTGAGTTCCCTGCTCAGGGTTCCTCTCTGTCCCCACGGCAGTTCCCAGCCCCGACCAGCGTCTCTCACACAGTCAGCCTGCTGCTCCTTCTGGCATAGGGCACCCCGGCCCCTCTGCTCAGCCACGTGCCAGGAGACCCCATTACCCCGGGAATGAGGGTAGCCCACGCTGTCACCGAGCTGAGCACGGAACGCTGTGGGGACCGCCGCCTCCTTCCCAACAGGCACTCTCCGTGGCCATGACTTTCCAGCACAGCATTACCTGCTCCTGTAGACACCTGGTGTGGGTGCAAAGCTCATGCCTGTACAAATGGCCTCGGGATCTTACAGGAGTTCTCTCTGCATTGCAGCATTAGAAGGATCCCAGACTGGGCAGAGGGTAGATTCCGTCCTGTCACTTAGGAAATGCTTACGGGGAAATTTCTGGAGATCCAGGGCAGGACTCAGCCTCCTTGGTGGGAAACGGGCACTGGCACTGCAGTGCGAGCTGGCACCACCCCTGTCTGTGCCTGGCTTCTCCCCTGTTGGTGCCACCTGACGCACACAGAAAAGGGACAAGGGGTCTGTGGCAAGCCACCTTCTGGGGGCTGTGCCCGGGGTTGCCTAACCTAGCATAGGAAGCTTCAATTGGCTTCAGAGGTCCCACCTTGGGCATCATGGGGTCTTTCTTAGCCCATGTTTCTGTGGGGCACCAGATCCTAACCAGTCACAGCTGCTCAAAGGGCCTCCTATCTCCATAGAAGGGACCTTTTCATGCCATCTCAGACATCCTCTGGGAGCCCCAGTTTCCAAGTTCCAGGGCATGTGGGGGTGGGTCACCCAGGGAAGGTCACAGAGTCGACGACCCCTGGCTGGTTCTGGGTAACATGCGTCAGGAAGAAGGTGGGGACTTCACGGGTATGGCCAGGTGGGTGCTCAGGACAAGGGCTGTCCCTGGACCCTGCGTTTCAGGAAGCCCATTGGATGCGTTCAGTTCAAGCTGCCTCTGGATGAAGTCAACTCGAAGCCTGGCAACTACCATGCCTGTAAGTGGTCTGGTAGGCCCTCTTCAGCCGAGCCCGTAAAGAGCGGCCAGGGGGTCACACAGCTCATGTCACCCACAGGGTCAGGACACTACTTGGACATCATGTTTCTGCCAACGGGGAAGGATCATGCCATCGCCTACTACGAGGGCAAGGTCGTCAACACCAGCTACAAGATGTCGATGCTGATGGGTGCGCTTGGGCACTTCCTGTGCTTGTAGGAGGTTGTAGGCGTCAGGCCTGGGTGGAGGACACTGCCATCCGCCCAGATCCCTCTCCTGCTCAGGGAGCCTTTCCCGGGAATCCTAGACAGACGCCTTTTGTGGGGAGAGGTGTTCGTAAGCTTTTGGTCTCTCTCACACTCAACTCTCAGGTTACCAGGCCCCGGGGCCAAGGCCCATGTGTACCCACGGCCCACCTGGTCCATCTCTCTCTCCCCACCTCAGTCAGCTGTAGGCAAAGGCTTTGGTTGGGACCATGTCTAAAGACAGGTGCTATTGTCACGTAAGTGTGGGTGTGGTCCTTGCCTCTGGTGCCACTCAACCCTGAGGCACACAGGATGCTCCCCGCAGAGGGTACCCTGCCCCAAAGGTCAGCTGTGTCCAGGCAGAGACCTTGATCTCAACCTGTTGCTACCATTAGCGTGTGGAAACCGTGCCTCGCCCGAGACCTGCAGCTGTTGCATCTCCGATGTCTGCCAGAGTCCTCCAGCACTTCTGCTCCAAGGGTTCTCCTGGACCTGGAGCTTCACTGGGCTGCCTCACTCAAGCCGGTCCAGCACGCCCTGCCAGCTGTCCCCCGACTCTGCGTGCCGCTCTCAGCCGGCCTTCCTTGTCCTCCAACCCCTGGGAGGCTCTGATCCCGCAGAGTCCCAGCAATGTCCCACGGGAGGGCTGGGGATGGGATGGGAGACCATGGAGAGAATTATCCACTACGTGCCCACTGGCCCCAGCTTCAGATCAGGGTCAGGCACTCTGGGGTCCCTCCGCGCTGCCAGCCCTGGGGTCCCTCCGCGCTGCCAGCCCCTACTCACCTGCCCCCAGGTCACTTTCTACATCCTCCTCTAGACCAAATGTCTCCCCTAGCCACTCTGATTCTAGTGCAGGGAAAATCCTCCTGTTCAAACAGAATTCTATGGGGTGGCCTGAAGGGTGCAGGGTGCCTTGGGTAGGATGTGAGGGTGCTGGCCACATTGGTCCGGATGTTGAGACCAGCTCCCCTCGGGGAGAGCCTGAGGCCAGGAAGCCTGGCAGGGGCGGAGACCAAGCAGTAGGAAGTTTTCTCTACAGGATGAGCCTCTCTGTAGGGCAGGGGCCAGGCTTTTGTGAGCCGGGCCGAGCCGTGGATTTCTGCTCGGGACTGACTTGTGGGCTGTGCACTGATAGGCCGTCTATTCCCTTCCCGCCCTGTGCTTCCCACCAGCCATTAAGCTCAGGGCTGTCCCTCAGGGAGGGGCTACACCCTGGTAGGGGCAAGATGTTCCTGCACCCTTCTTTGCAGGAAATGGCACACCTCTCTCTCCTCTCCAGGGTGGGGGTAGACAGGACCCCTGTCCTATGGAGACTTCAGAGAAGGAAGCCACCCAGAGGGCCATTAGCCTCACAGAAGGCTCAGGGGTCTGATGTCCCAAACAAGACACAGACGATTCCTGTCTGAGGGGTCCAATCTGGTTCACACCCTTCTCAGAAGCTTTGGGCCGGAGCGGGGAGGTCGGGGCTCCATCCCTGTGTGCCCCAGTACAGCAGGCTCAAATTCTCCCAGTGCCGAGAGGCCCGCGGGAACCAATCACAGACTGGCTTGGAGGGACGGCCCCTCCAGGTCCCACTCTTTCCCCAACATTGACTGGAAACCCTGTCTTCCAACACCCACTTTCACCCCATCGTCCCTGCAGGCCGCACCCTGGATCACAACCCAGAGGCTGTGAAGATCTTCGAAGATCTCATGGAGGAGAAAGGGCTGAAAGACTTGGTGGTCCACCCGCCCCAAGCTGGTAGGTGCAGGAGCTTTCCTTTCCTTTGTATCCCCACTTCCCAGGAGCCAGTGTGTGGTTTTGGTGTTTCTTTCCTCCCGTGAAGCGGGGAGCTCACAGACACCCCTTGTGTCTTTCTCGATCTGTAGGCACCTGTAAGTTGGCAAAAGATTCCTCCTAGTGCGTGGCCAGAGAGCTGCTGGTGCTGCCCCGGACCCAGCTGTGCACGCTGCCCTGACACCAGGAGCCAGGGCCCACACCTCCTTCCTCTTCTGCTCAATAAAGCTGGCTGATGTCCCCTTCCCTGAGTGTGATATGGAGTCCAAGGGGCCCCAGCTCTGTTTGACTTAATGTGGGACGACAGATGCTTTGGGACGGAAGACGTTGTTATACTCACAGTCGGGCACACAGGGACTCGGTTGCTGTCTATAACTCCAGAGTGCCGAGTTCTGAGGACTGTCCCTTGGTGGCCTGGTATGCTGTGCGGGGCAGTGGCCCCCTGTGTGGGGAGGAGAGTTGTGGGCTTTTTGCATGTGAAGGTGGGCTGGGCATTACTCCTATCTCTAGGAATTAGCTAACCTAGGAGAGCTCAGTCTCCAGAGGACACCAAGGCCCAGATGCCACACACACACACACACACACACACACACACACACACACACACACACACAAACAGAAAATAGGAAAACAAGGAGATGCACGTGACTGAGCATAGAAAACACAGAAAATAAGGTAAAAGAAAAACGCACAAGGCTGGGTGAGAAGATAAACAGACCTCACCTCCCCACAGAAGGAGTTTCAGCATGTGCGGTCCAACTCCTGTAACTCAGGGAACCACGTGGCTCTGCTAAGCCACTCAGGACAGGATGTGGTCTGCCCGTAGGCGGTGTCCCTGAAGGTCAAGTCCATTTGATTGTAGACCTGTGCAGTAAAAAGTGCCCCACTTCCCGAGAAAGGCAGCCACAGTGAGGGTTCCCACACTGGGAGGGAGAGGCAGGAGGTCCCTGGAGGACCCAGCCTTCCCCAAGGCGAGTGTCTCTTTGAGCAGGGGTGGGAGATGGGGTCCTGCTCAAGAGGAATGAAAGACACGGGGCCCAGGTTCCCTTTTCACTACGCTTTCTTTGAGTTGTCCCTTACAGAGGGTAGGGCCAGGGCTGGGTGTGACAGAAAGTTCCTGAGCCTAGGATATGCCTGTGTGGGGAATTCTGCATGTGTCCTTGGCTTTCCAGCCCTTTCCTGTGGAGCCATAGGAGAACAGGGCCACATACAGTGCTGTCAGCCTCACGGGAGGCTCGGCTACTGGTGCCTCATGTACCAAAAAAGACTCAGGGGCCCTTTGTGGCTTTAGGCTCGGGTCAGATCAATGACATCTGAAATCTCTCCGGCACTAGAGCTCCGAGAAGACACCTAACCTACTGCCTTGGTCATCCCTAGACAATGAAGCCCCCCGGAAGAAGGCTCTGCCCTCACTGGCTGCACGCAGAACATCAAAGAGTGTGGCCAGGAGCCCACCCAGAGGAGACCTCAGTGGAAGGGACAGGACAAGGGGTTTGGCACCCAAAATGAGGTCACCAGCCCAAACCCAAGGACGGGACCCTGGGAATGAGATTTCCTTCCATAAGCGCAGAGGGCAGGGTTTCCGGGAATGGAGACCCCAGAGGCATTCCCTTGCCGCCCTGTGCCTATCACACAGTTTGTCGTGGTGGCACAGTCCAACACGGCAATCCTAGGGAAACAAGGAGCAGAAGTCCTGTCCCCTACAGAGAGAGCAGGCTGCCCAGCAGGGCCACCGGGGCCCACCCGGGGGCAGGGTGGCAGCAAAGCGAAGCTCAGGATGCAGTGAGCAGATGGCACACCTGAGGGTGAGCTAATTTAAATAATCAGGAGGAGATCTCCAGGGCACCGGGCTGCTCCGGGTATGTGGTCCCGGGCAGTTAGGGTTCAGACTGAACACAGGGAGGATGGTGATTGGTGTTGGACGAGCCAGCTTCTCAGGAGAGGGAATGGCTGGCCCCCAGCCAGGCCTTCAAAGCTCCGTGAAGACGCCCGGTTTTAACGTCCTCTATGCCACTGGGGCTCTGCCTGCTGTTCCTTAGGAATGGATGTTAGTGTTTCAGAAGCTTTGGTAGCTCTCCCTTATAATACCCGATCCCAATGCCCAGGGCCGCAGCCAGGCAGCCGGGCTCCGAGGTCACCTGCAGTGACCACGTACATGTTGTCAGTGCCCAAGTCTCTGCCGATGGCAGTAAGAGCCCACGAAGGCACCTGTGGTTCAGGCAGTGCCGAGACCCCATGCAGCCTCCAAGGGGAAGCTGGCACGCCACTCCCAAAGGGGCAGTCAGTGCCAGAGTCCGTGTCAGCGCAACAGCTTGGGCGGCCATGCAGCGAGGACAGCAGGGTATCCATCCACGAGGGGTGAAGGCCACCAGTGGGGGCTCGCCCCAGAAGGGAGCACCTGCTCCACGGCTGGGAGCACTGAGCTCTCTCGTGCAGACCAGCGCTGTGATTATGTGGGAGTCAGAAAAGGGCGCTTGCCAAGTGCCTGGGCAGAGACGGCCACCCGAGGGGCAGGCGCGGTGTCTTGTGTAGAGGTACAATTTGGGAAGGAGGTGTCTCTCAGAGCACTGGGGATGAAAAAGGAGACGCAAGCTGGTGGCTAGCGTCAAAAGAATGAGCAGAGTCCTGTCCGGCCACTGGCACCACCGCTCATCCCCACTGAAATGTTGCCTTGTCCGTTACTGATGAGTAAGATCCTCAGAGCGAGGACAGCCTAAGACAGGTGCATCCCAGGGAGGATATCCCAGGCTTGGGGTATCATGGCACGCTCCGTGGCTCCCGGCCTAATGATGGGATGACAAACAGGACTGAGACCAAAGATCTCAGTGGCTTCTATAAACAAAAGAGGGGGACCCTGTGGGGTGATATCTAAGATGGCGCCTGCCGGAAGTCCTGGGGGTGGCCACTTCGGGTGTTTACCAAGGAAGATGATTGGGCCAAGCTGTTTCTGCCCTGGTGGACCATGTGTGATCCCAATACTACTGCTACGAGCGCCCAGCGCCTGCCTGCATGGTCATCCGCTGATTGGCTGAATACCCGCTTACATGGACACCACGTCCAATCGCCTGCTCTCCCCTCCTTGCCACGTCCTCCCTCTCCCCTATATAAGCTTCTGTACTTCCTGAATAAAGTGAGTTCCTGCTTTGACAGACTGCCGGCTGGGTCCGGTACTCTTGGGACGAGGGGGCCCAGTTGCGCGTTCACCTTTCCTCTCCTCCGGCCCTGGTGTGGTGGTAAGACCCCCACATGTTGCCGCAAGCTGGGCTCGGCGGAGCTGGGGGCTTCCGGGGGCTCCGGTGAGAGTTGGCTGAAGTTTCCACCTTCTCGCGACAATCGCATTGCTTAGCTGGTCACTCCTTATCCAGCGCCTAAGCCATCACTGCAGGGCCTGCTCTCTGTCTGCCTTCTACTGCTCTCTCTGTCTCTCTCTGTCTCTCTCTCTCTCTCTCTTACCATAAGAGGTTGATCACTCAGCCAGGCCTAGTGACACAGGCCCATCATCCCAGCACTCTGCGAGGCTGAGGCAGGAGGATCACAAATTCAAGCCTAGCTTGGGCAACTTAATGATTTAGTAAGACCCTGCCTCAAACATCAAAAACAGAACATGGGCTGGGGCGGTAGCTCTGTGTGAAGGCCTTGGGCTCTACATAATCTGTCTACCCATCTGTATAAGGTCACAACTTCACTGCTTCTAGACGTAAGCATGTAGATGTCTTTGGGAACCACTGTGTTATTAGCTTTTATGACTGTGTCAGAATACCCAAGGACAGCAGCCTAAAGTCAGAAAGGTTGACTTGGACTCACAGTTCCATAAGTTTCCACTCATGGTTGGAAGTCTCCATTGCTTTGGGTGTGAGGGAGCATCACGGCCTTGGGAACCTTGGAGGAAGAAGCCACTCACCCAGTGGCAGCCAGGAGGCCAAGACGAGAGAGAGAGAGAGAGAGAGAGAGAGAGAGAGAGAGAGAGAGAGCGCTGGAATAGACAGGACAGACGGGCTTCTGACCTGCTTTCTCCAGCTAGGCTTCCCCTTCTACAGTTTCTATCACCTCTCAGTGATGCCCTCAAATTGTGACTCCATCAGTGGCTTACCCCACCAACGGGAGGAGCCCCCGTGTCCCGGTCCAAAGGCTGGCTAGCATGGCTGCGTTAAGGCCCGGACTTCCAGCGCACCCGCCATTGGGGATGTTTTAGGTAACACCCATCACTTCTCCCGCCACGGGGGGATCTGACACCAGAGAGGTTGCAGCTGTGTGCTGGGGGAGATGCTTACAATAGTTTTCATTGAATATTTTCATTTTTATGCATTTCATAAAATTCATGAAGTTTCAGAACCTTCCTGAGGCTACCAGCCTCTCACCGCTGCCAATTGCCTGTGCCTGTGCGTGTCCGCTCTCCACGCTACCCTCCTGAGGGCCAGGCAGCCCCTGACCGGCCTCTTGTCTCCGTGCCTTGCCTATCCTGCACATTTCACCGGCAGACATTATCCGATGTGACACCTCTGGTGCCCAGCTTTTTCCACACAGCAGGACGAACGCGTGGCGATTTACCCACACGATGACATCCACCACACCTTCACTCTTTTATTTCTAATGTCCAAATACTGGTCTACCTCAGGATGGCTCGCGAGGGGCAAGTTTTATTAAGCAGTAACAGGAAAGGGCCGAGTTACGTGTGACTTCCTAGAGAGGGAGGACCCCAGGAAGTGTAGTCAGCCACAGCCCCCCTCTGTAGGGCCCCCAGGGCCCACGTACTTAGCAGCACTGCCCAGCTGGTGCCCCGTCCTGGTCAGGAGGACCCTTCTACAGGGTTAGTGCATGCTGGAGGTTTCATACCTTAAAGCGCACACAAGCACTGGCTTTCTGTGTTGTGTTCTAAGGGGCAACAGATTTGTCCTGTGGGCAGGAGGGCCATTCTACAGGTAACGCTCATGTGCTCAGGTCCCAGGAGCCTCAGGTAAGATTCATCTAGTCCTTGTACGCTTTCAGGACAACACAAAATGGTGCGTTTTGGGGACGCGGTGCCTGGTGCCTGGCTTTCTCTCAGGGGAGATGCGTTGTGTTTAACCATTTGCCAGCTGATGTGCCTCAGAGCTGCTCTGTCCTTTAGGCTGTCCTGGTGCTGCTGTGCACTTTCATGGCCAGTTTTTGCATGGACATATTTTTTATCTCTCTTGACTGTGGACCTCAGAAGGGAACAGGTAGTCGAGGGCAGTTCCATATTAGCCTGTGGGATAAAGCGTAGAGCTCCTTCCCCAGAGTTGCTGCAAACTTCCTCTCCCCGCTGTCACTGTCCGTGTCCCCTCCTGTCTCCTCAACCTCGTCTGGACATGTTAGGACCCGACTTGGCTTTTGCCCATCTTGATGGAAACGAGCGGGACGTCGTTGCGGATTGGCGTGTTTGAACGTGAAGCCCCTTCCTTACGCCTACTGTATTCAACCACAAGAGCATTGTCCGTATCGTTGACGTCAAATTTGCAAGTATTTGCACATTCTAAGTGTATTAGTTCGGGTTCTTTAAAAAGGCAGGATTTACAGAAATTATAACAAAAAGGATCTGTTCAGGAAGTTTACAAATCTGAGGACAGAGATAGTCCAAGATGGCGGCCTGCTCATGCGAGCGCTGGAGTGTCCCATGGCTGCTCAGCCACAGGTAGGACACCCGTCCAGGACTGCAGGACAGCCGGGCAGAGTCTGCGGCTGGTCTCGGTTGTTCCAAGAACAGTGGAGAGTACCAGAACCTGAAGATCATTAGCAACAGAAGAGCAGCGACGGGCAGACAGGTGCAGGTCCAGACCGGAGCGGATCCGTGCTGACCACCTGCGGCGTGTAGCAGGCAGGTGTGTGTGCAGACACTTGCAAAGGCGAGAGCTTTCCCAGAGGAAGGAGCTGTGACGATCTGCCGTCTTCCCTCCTTTTATACCGTAGGAGTTCCAGTTGGCCCGCCCACATCCTGGTAGGTGCTCTTTTCTCATTGGCCGGCCCACAAATCACTCACACTCTAATCCAGGCTGGTTCTCAATTCCCAATCTAGGCATAGTTCCCGAAGCCCAATCCAGGTGTGGTTCCTGGTTGCCTCAAATTGACATCATCTCTCCAATGGTCGTACTAAGTCTGGTTCTTTCTTTCTTTCTTTCTTTTTCTTTCTTTAATCCTTCAATGTACAATTTTTTAAAGCCCAGTTTGTCTGTTCCTTTTTCACATTTTTGTTCTTTGGGTGTCGCACACAAGAACGCAGATCGTCAAAGCCGAGGTCACCAAGATTTGTCCTCCTCTGAGGGCGTCACCATTCTCGCGCCCACATTTAAGCCTCCCATCCACGTTGGGTGTATCTTTGCACTTGCTCTGAGGTCCAGTGGTGTTCTTTGAAAGTGTCAGCCAGATGCCTCACAGCCCCTTTCCTGAAGGCCTTTCCTTCCCCACAAATCGTCTCAGTTTCCCACCAAGGCCTCTTAACTGCTAGGCATTTCGTGAACGTCTCTGGGAATTGTTCCCTCTTCTTCCCTGACCGTAGATCTCCCCTCCCTGCTGTGTGGCCTGGCATTTGCTAGCCCGTCCCAGTCCCCTTTCCACCTTCCTGCGGCTCTCTCCCACCAAATGTTCTCCCAGCCGGGCCTTGGTTTCACACGGCTGTTGTCTGTCTCCTCTGCCCCGGGTGCCACCTTCGTCTCTTCCCCAGCAAGGCTGCCTTGTCCCGAGGCCCCCTGCTTGTCCAGGCGCTAGAATTCCCTCCAGGCCAGGCTCCTTTGCTGCCTTCCTCTGGGCTCTTGGTGGGCACCGGTTGTGGCCTCGTGTCAGACGCCAGCCTCCAGCAGGTTCCGACCATTTCACTTAGTTTACGATGGGCTCATTGTCCATGCTCGTAGCTCCCTCAGGGCCGAGGAGACGTCATGTCGTGGCTCCCTACACAATTGCAGCATTGTTCAACTAATTTCTCTGGTTCTACATTTGTTATTGCTTCAAAAAAAAAAGAAAAGAAAAGAAAAAGAAAAAATCAGGACAACCACCGAAGTGACCCATGAAAAATAAAGGCCACGTTTTATGCAAAAGCGCTCTAGGGCACTCAGTGTCTTGCGACACAAGGGGCTGAGTCCCTGCGGTGCCCACCGTGCACCGGTCAGTCCTGCCCACGGGGGCTGGTCTTCGCCGCGTGCACTGCCGTCCAGTCTGGTCTGTCCTGCCCTCCCTTCCAGCCCGCGCTGGGCGCACCTACCCCTCCCACCTCCCTCACAGCTCGCTTCCTCCACTATCTCCAATACTGGGCTCAGATGTCCGCCGGCCATGCTGACTGGGACCATTTCCACTTAAAACACAAAAACACCGCCAGGCCCCATGCTCACTGCTCACGTGGTTTCGTGTGCTTTTTCCGACAGCAATTATCCCCTCTTAGATAATATGTAATTATGTCAACTAGCGTTTGATCAGGAGACAGAACCAGACGATGCATGGACCAGGGATGTTCATATAATGAGTAACTGTCATTACAAAGGTAAATAGAGGCAGCAGGAACAGCTCGGCTTTGCAGAAGAGCAGGTAGGGAACAGATGAGTTTGGGAGACCCCACCCGCTCCACGGGGCTGGGCTCAGGTCTGGGGGAGCGTGTGGCTGCAGCCTCGGATGTGGTATCTGCTGGAAAGCCCCAGGGAGGGGCTGGGCACCGAAGGGGCAGATGCCAGCAGGTACGAGCAGGCAGGTGAGGCCAGGCGAGCAGGGTGCCCTCCTCTTCTGTCGGCCTGGGGTCGGGGCACACCCAGGGTTTCCTGGGCACCCACTGTAGCATTAGCATCGAACCTCAGCAGGAAATTTCAACAGAGGCCCATGGATTATGCATGTGAGTGCCCCAGAGGTCCCCTACCTCTGCCACTGTGTGTCATACAAGATAAAGACGAAAAACCAGACAGCAAGACCCTTCCTGCTAAGAATTAGCTTCATCCCTGTGCAAAAGAGAAATGGCATCTTGGTCCCGCTCCATTGTCACTGAGCTGGCAACGAGAGAGGTGTCTGGAGCTGGACACTGATTCCTGGCACCATAATTTTTTTTTTTCTTTTGAGCCAGAGTCTCACTCTGTATCCCAGCCTGGTCCTGAGCTCACTATGGAGCCCAGGCTGGCCTCAAATTCATAGCAATCTTCCTGCTTCAACCTCCCAAGTGTTTGGATTACAGGCATGCACCACCATGCCCAGCTCATGTGGTGCCGGGGAATCGAACCCAGGGCCTTGTGCTTGCTAGGCAGGTGTTTTAATCGCTGTGTTATTCCTCCATCCCCCTGGTTCCATAATTAATGTGACTGGCTTTTTAAATTTTGTGTCTCTTACTCCAAGACTAGGAACTCCAGGACAGCAGCACGTTTGGTTTGTTTGCGTCATTGGCAAATTCCTCGTGCCTATAAAATGCTTGGCATAGAGCAAGCGTGCGAGAACCATTGAACACGTTGACAAATTTGTTTTCCGTGTTTGTTTATTTCTTGAAATCCCTACCTATTGTATTATTTTCTGGAAATGAAAACTTTCTTTTCGCCATTGCTATTTTAGTGAATTTTTAGGTATATCTAACATTTGTGAGTGAAGTCATCAGAGGGCCTGTCCACATGTGTATGTGCACAACTGTTCCTGCAGGAGGGGCGCTTCCAAGGGGGGCTGCTGAACCGTAAGGCACGCTCGTTTTTAAGAACATGTTCCTGCTCATTTCCTTCTAAAATAATTGTAGAATCCCACGCAGCTGGAAGAAATAATACGGAGACACAACATTTGTCCTTTACCTGACCTGTCCCGGTGACGTCTTTTAAGACTTCACAACTTGAACACAGACGTTAGTAAGATGAGGCAAAAATCATTTGATCCCTAGTTTTCCTCCCACCCCTCCTGGCGCCCATGGCAACTTCTTCTTTCCTGTAATTTATTCCATGAGTGTTACATAAATGAACTCACACAGCTCACGCCATTGTGGGACTTGCCTCCCTTCCCCCCATGGCATAAGCCTCTGGAAACAGCTTCAAGTTTCCGCCTTCGCTAATACTTCCCTTCCTCTCGCTGTCCGGTGCTGATCTTCGGTGTGGATGGGCTACTGTCATTTCCATTCACCTGAGGGTTTCTTTCTTTCTTTCTTCCTTCCTTCCTTCCTTCCTTCCTTCCTTCCTTTCTTTCTTTCTTTCACCTTTTTCTTTGCTATTCCTCCAGCCCCTGTCCTGTTGATTTGTAAATCTGTCCATTTCTTTGTTTCTATTACCACATATGGTAATTACTGTAGGTATGTCTCATGTCTTAAAGTAGATTCCCTTTCTTCTTTTCAATTAAAAAAATCAGCAGTTCTGTGTCCTTTGCTTTGTCATGCAAATTTTAGAGCAATATTTCCTAAGCCGCCAAGCATTCTTTCTGAATTCTGATAGGAATTGCATTCAACCTTCAAATTATTTGGGGAACTGGCATCTTCGGGCTTCGCTTTCTAACGTCCACAGGGCACGGCTACTTGGATACTTAGATATTTCAGTTTATTGTCACTGTTGCGTGATTTTCTCTGTGTAGGAAATGTGAGGCTCTGTTCACCCATCTCTGGGTGGCGATTACGAAGGACTTTGTGTCTTTAGGTCGCACTGCTAGAGCAGTCACACCACGGATTTTTGCACATTTGTGCTGCGTCGTGGGACTCTACAGGCCTCACTTGAAAGCTCTCTTCTTACGCTTTGCTCTCTTTTTAGATTCCCTGGGGTCTTCCTCACAGACAGCCGTGTCACCTGTACATGGAGAAGGCTTTCTTCCTTCCTTTCTAACCTATGTGACCTCCACGTCTTTTTATCTTTACCCTCCCCTGGCGTTAATGTCAGAAGGAGAGCATGCAGACCTTCACTGTGAAGGCCAGCTGCAGGTTTTTAAGCGTTCCTCACCAACTTAAAGCAACGCGTCAGGCCCAGGCCCGGTCCTGGCTCTCAGGGCGGACGGAGCTCCGGGAGGCCTGGCTGTCGTCCCCTGCTCTCAGGCAGGCACATCCCACTCTGATAACAGCCTCCCTCAGACAAGGCTTCCTCAGAGTGGGATGAAAGTAGGAACGCTAATTACATACACATTAGCACAGTCCGTTCGTAGAGTCCAAACCAAACAGTGCAACCGGCTGTATGGACTCCAGGAGGCTTTGTGCGGTTGAGGGACTGTCGGTTCCTACCTCTGGGCTGCCCAGCCCAGGATAAACCACAGCAACAGCAGGGAGGCCGGAGGCCCAGAGCGGACATGGGAACCGTGTCTCCACTCCTGCTCGCCATGGTGCTGAGCCTGCTGTCTGCGCTGCAGGCCGAAAGTCTTCCTCTGACTCCTGCCAGCTCTAATAAGGTGACATCCCCGGGGAGGGGTGGGCAGAGGCCCGGTGTCCGAGGTCAGACCCCAGGACTGAGCGCGACCCTCAGTACTGTTCAGGTTGCAGATGGGCACCAGAGGATGTCTTGCGTTGCAGGGTAGGTGAATGCCAGTAGATGTCTTGTGTCATGCCCAATGAATCTCCTTGGGGGGTGGGGGCATGGGAAGTGACAAGCAGGCCCCAAGGGACAGCATGGTATCTTTCTGCCCCCTGAGAGCTGGAAGGGTGGCTTCGGAGGCCTCTCTGGACGGTCCCCAGCTTGGCCTTGCCGGGCCCACTACCCAGAGACGCGTGCCTCTCCCTCTGCCACCTTGTGGGCTCTTAAGAGGCTGTGTTTAATCATCGGGTAGGATTTGGTTCGGGTTCTATTTCCCAACGAAAGGCACACAGATGGTCACTTGCATAAAACATGCAAGAATCTTTTTGACTTTAAAAACTTATCTTTTATGACAACATAGAGGTCCCTGGAAACGATCAGCGTCAACCTAGACCCTGTTGCCGACGGACAAAGGGAGCTGGTGCTGGCTTCCTTCACCCTAGAAGTTCTCTTCCTAGAAGAACGGACCGGTCCCAAACAGGGCTCAGGGTCAAGCCGTGCTCAGGCCTCCTAGGTCCCTCTAGTGAGGAGTCCAGCTCTTGGACTCACACACCCTGACCCCAGGACCTCCCAGCGGTCCCTATGTCTTCCTTCCCCCACTCAGGGGGCTGGCCCAATGCTGCTCACGCTCTCAGCCACCTAGTTCTAGGGACACCGGTCCCCTTCCTGCTCTTTACACCCCAAACTCTAGTCTGGGTCTCCCCCGTCCCTCTCATCAAGTGGCTGTGGCCAGACAGTCCAGGACCCACCACCACCCTGAGGCCCAGGGGAAGGACACCAGTGAGGTCAAGGCCATGTGGGTCCCAGGCCTGGAACGGGTGGGCACTGGCTCTGAGCCTGGCGTGGGAGGCACGTTCGAGTGCCTGTGGGCACAGAGGGAGCACTGTTTACCATTTGGCACCAAGAGAATGTTGAATCCAACCTTTCGAGGACCCGGCCCCGGCAGGGGGCAAAGTACAGACTGCACCTTGGGGTTGCCCACCCCCTTCCCGGGCCCCTGGGGTGGCCTCATCTGAACAGCCCAGGCTGCCAGTACAGTCTAGTTTTCCTTATCCCTCCCAAACTGTGTTCACTCGGGCACCTACCTCATCCTCTATCTCATCTTCCTAAAGATAAGGGCTCCATCTGGTCCTTCAGACAGCATCTCTCAGCTCCTACTCAGCAGCCTCCGCGCAGGGCGCCTGGCCCGAGTACCCCAGGAGGTGATTTGCCAGGAGGGCCCTGCCCTGGTGGAGAGCAGCTGAGAATGACCGGGACTCCTTCTGCTCCTCAGGAGGCTCCCTCCTCCCCAAGCCGGTCCCGAGGCCCTGAACAAAGCCCCCCACCTCCCTGAGCTCCCGCTTCAGCTCTAGCCTGGGCGCCCCCTGGCCTGCAGCCCTGCTCAGGACTGGCATCCCCTCTCCAGCTTCTAGGCAGCTGGTACATACTACGCTGGGCAGGAGACATGCCTGTTCCGGAAAAGAAAAAGACCCACCCGCTGCCTGCCTTCAGGTTCATCAAAAACAACATCAATAAGCTGGAGTTCCGAATGAACATCAAGTGAGTGCCCCGAGCCAGGCCCCGCTCCAGGCCAGCTGTGTCTCCTCCGTCCGTGACCCTCACCCCACTTGTAACCCTACACGAAATATGGCGCCCTCTCGAGTTATCTCGGCCTTGTGCCAGGAAACCTCCCAAACTTCGGCAGTCGTGCCCAGGCTGAAACCAAGCCGAGCACAGGGGGACGTGGTACAGGCCCTCCGCGTTCTGTGTGGGGCTCACTGTGAGCCCAGCTTCCCTGCTCGGCCCTCCTTGCCTGGAGGAGCCCCACGTGAGTGCTCTGCTCATCACTACGCAGACACAGAGCTTTGGGACACCTCGGGATGCTGCCCTGGGTTCTGCATGCAGCCGGGAACGTGGGCCGGAGCAGCCACAGGCCCAGAACTCAACCACTTGGGAGTCTCACTGAGAAAGCCATCAGGGGACACAGGGCAGGATGTGGCCTCCCGGGTGGGAAACGGCCCAGGAGAGGCAGGGAGCCCCGCTGGCTTGATCTCGCCATCCAGGTGGCCATAGTTTCCGCACCTGCCCACACAGGGATGGGACATTGGGTCCACAGCAGCCGACATCCGGAGGGTCACAAAAAAGACCTGCTCAGGAGATCCTAGGCATAGGGACAAGGGGTAGGAGTCTTCGGACAGCTTCAGGGAACCTGGCCCGGACTGTCTAGGGTTTTTCTCAGACTGTGATCCTCTTGGGCACCAGGTCCTGAGCACCACAGCCACCCAACAGGAGTTATGTGCCTGTAGATTGCCCCTTGACCATCATGCCAGGCACCCCCCTTGGCAGCCCTGGGCTCCGTGGCCCTGCATACCTGAGGGTGGTCCCCTTGGCTGCTCTGGACCCGGAGTTTAAGAGCCTGAAGTGGCGGCAGAGTACCACTCATTGGGAGGAGGCTGGGGTAACCTCACTGCTGGGTCTGTTGGGCGGGAGCAGGGAAGGACTGGGCGGGTGTCTGCGGTGAGACCGTGCTTGGCCTCGCATTCCAGGAAGTCCGCTGGATGTTTTCTGTACAAGCTGCCCCTGGATGAATTTGAAGCCGTCGGCATCTTCCACGTTTGTAAGTGGCCAAACGGGAGAGGTCCTTCCTCCCGGGGATCCTGCAGAAACAGATGTCACGGTCACTTGCCTTGTGTCACTTGCAGGGAACGGGCATTTCATTGTCATGCAGTTCCTGCCGGGGAGGGATCACGCCATCGCCTACTACCAGGGCAAGATGGACAATACCGTGTACAAGATGACGATGCTCATGGGTGTGTCTCTGCCCTGCGTGTGCTTGTGGGGTTGGGCATGGGCTGCAGGACACCAGGAGCGCAGCTCCTGCCTTCCCGCCCAGCTCCCCCCAGTTCCCACCCTGGGGAGCCACTCCAGACGCTTCCTGCGTCTCAGTGAGGAGGGATGAGGATGACATGGCCGTACTCAGCCTCAGCCTCACGGTGGCACTTCTGCTGCTCTGACCCATGGTGTCCCAGATCCCAGATTCCGGATGCTCCCAGATCTCCTGGCTCCTGGGTCCCCCCTCACTCGTAGGGAAGCTGGTGTGGCCCTGATCTCACCCGGAGATCCTGTGGGGCCCATTAGCCCTGGGGCATTGGACAAGGTCAGACACGTGCGTTGCTGTCACGATGACAGCTGTGGGGTCCTGGCATCTGGAGGGCATCCCTCCAAGTGTGCCACACTTCAAAGGCCAGTTGTGCCCAAGTAGAGACCTGCACCTTGGCCTGTCACCACCGAGCCCGCCAGAGCCTTGGGTTGGTCCTAGGACTCACAGCTCTCCCTAACTACCCCCTTTCTGCAGTGCTTCTGCCCTAAGGGTCTGTCCTGAGTGGAGTGTGGCCCCCTTCCCTGCCTTCACTGCCCCGTGTCTGGCCACCCCCGCCCTCAGCCCTCTGGGGGCTCTGGGCCCACAATGCTCTAGTTCTCTGCTGTGCAGGGGCTCAAACTGGTGCAGGGAGACGAGGACGGGGACACTCATGACCGGGTCACTGCCATGGCCTTAGGGGCCCTCGGGGCTGCACGGACCCTGCAGGTCTCACCTCACACCTCTCTGTCCTTGATCAGTTTTCACGTGTTCCTCACTCCCTGGGCCACCCCGATTCCAGCGAAGACAGACCTCCACTACAAACGGGGCTGAGGTGGGGCGGGGGTGCAGAGCACCGTGGGATTAGAGCTGGGCACGAGAGGTCACGAACTTATAAATCCCTCTGCTGCTGAGACCCAGAGCCCTGGGAATGGCTCCGTGGGTGGGAACTGGAAGGAGCTGGAAGGCACGCTATGCACCCTGCTCACGCCCTGTGATCTAGGGATGTGCAGGGTGCCGTGGGCAGGACTTGGGGGTGCTGTGCATGTTGCAAGGCTGGGACTAGAAGAATCAGAACCATCCAAGAGCACACATTAGGTCTTGCTCTCCAGGATGAGCATTTTTGCAAGGCAGGGACAGACTGGGAGATGGAAGGTCTCCGGAGGGGCTGTGGGGCTGATTCAGCGCTGGGGAGGGGGTTCACTGATACGTGGCCCTCTCTCCTTCCTGCCCTATGTACTCTCCAGTCATCAAAGTCAGGACTGTTTACCTGGAGGGGCAGATAGGGCACCCCTGAGCCCAGGACATGCCTGTGCAGGGGATTCTGCACCTGTGCTCTGGTCTCCAGGGCCTGGTGGGGGAGACCCCCTTCCTGTGGAGACTTCGGGGGAGGGAACCAACTGGGCGGCTCTAAGCCACACAGGCAGCCAGCCCAATCAGGGTCCGTGTGTCCCCGGCAGGGCGCAAGCAGGATTCCTAGCGGCTGACTCCTCCTGGCTGGTTTTCACAGGACATTTAGGGTGGGGAGAGACCAAAGCATCTGGAGTCCTTCCAGTGCCTGGAAGCTTCTGGGGGACCTGTCAGGGTCCAGTCTGGAGAAGGAGACCCTCCCAGTCCCCCTCTTCCCACTCCCAGGGACACTTGGGAGGATCTGCCTTGTGTCCCTGACCCCAACTCCATCTGGCCTGCAGGCCGCAGTCGGGATGAAAACTCCGACACTGTGAGGCTCTTCGAGATCTTTGTGGAGCAGATGGGGCTGGAAAACACGTCCATCATCAACCCTCCCCTCGCGGGTAACGAACGGGAAAGGGGCCTCTCCTGGTTGGCTCTTCTCTTGAGGTAAAACGGTGCCAACGTGAGGGCCCCCTCCCTACCCCTTATCTCTTTCTGGGTCTACAGATAACTGTGAACTGACTAGAAATCCTTAGTGCCCGGAGGGAGAGCTGCAGACACCGCCCAGGAACGAGGACCTGGAAGCCACAGCTGCCCTGTCCTACCTGCAGGAGAAATCTCCGAGCCAGGACATTCACCCACCTCCTCAGGCTTCTGCTGCCAGTAAAGCCGGTCTGTGTCCCCTGGCCACGTGTGCCTCAGAAAATAACCCATAGAGCCCTACCACCACCATTTATTAAAATTCTACTTCAAGTCAGCTGCTAGCTTTATTTATTTATTCATTTATTGTGAGACAGGATCTCACTCTGTAGTCCAGGCAAATCACTAGGGGGTCCAGGCTGGCCTCCAGTTCACGGTAATCTTCCTGCCTCAGCTTCCAAACTGCTGAGATTATAGGCGTGCACTGCCACACCCGGCTCTATCTAGTTATCTTAACGGCGAGCTGCTCTGGGCATTCTGATAACTTCCTAAACGTCACAGTTTATCTGCACTAGGACTGCGCCGCTGTCTTTGAGGCTTTAAGGTACAAACCCCTTGCAGCTGGCTGTGTTGCTATGGACTTGTATCCTACGTGTGGTAATGTTTGCTTTAAGTAGTCATGTGAGGGTGTGTGTGTGTGTGTGTGTGTGTGTGTGTGTGTGTGTGAGAAGCCCTGGCAAGAGTAAGCAGAGAGAAATTATATTTAATATTTCCCAATACACCTGCCACTTCTGACGCTCTTCGGATCACCCAGGGGCCCCAGTTTCTGTGGCCCATCTGGCACCACTGGCCCATGTTGTAGAGTACCGTGTCCTGCTGCCCACGGCCTTTCAGTCTCTTAAAAATTGGAACATGGCTGCCTGTCCTGTGCTCCTCAAGGGCATTCGAGGTTGTTATTCCACCGTCTTTCGGCCACGGTGTTTTCTGGCAAGATGCTGATGTTTAGTCAACTAGTTCCGTCTTACAGAATGCCGTTTTTGTCGTATTTCTTGCAATTTTATCATTTCTTGACTCTTTTTGACTTGATATACATCATATGGTTTTCTTTCTGTTTAACCTTTCAGGAATTTTCGAAGTGTTTTTTTTCCCCCGTTCCTTCTTTCTGTTTTGTATCGATAGTTTTATAGGATTCGATAAATTTCCACTATTTCTCCATGAATCTCTTCTACCGCCAGCCGCTCTCCACTATTTCTGGAGCTCAATTACAGATTTGATAGGACTTTTCGCCCGGGCCTCTGAGATAATATTTTCCTTTCGATCCACAGAATCAGATATTTTTCTACGGACGTGTTATAAACTTTACTGAATGTTTTAAATTTCTCTGTTACCTTATGCAGTAAATTCCAGTTTTATAGTGCTGCAGTTTTTAATTTCTGCATTTCAGTTAGTTGTTCTTTACGGCTTGTGTCTCCACTGAGATTTTTCTACCTCTTGTTCACGACGGGCCCTTTTTTCTCCACACCCTTGAGCTCTACGGTGGTGACCTCCCTGGAGACCCAGTCAATGAATTCTAGTTCCCACCTGCTTTCGGGATGTGTTGCTGGATGTGGATTGCAGCGCCCCCTTCTTTATACTCTGACTAATTCTGCATCATATCCTGAACACGTCAAAGAAGGCATAAGCTCTGTATTTTGTGAAGCTCCTCTGAAGATCGCTGCTTTTCGTTAAAGCAGGAAGTCGGAGTGGACCCCAGCCACAATCTCCACTGGGTCACTGCTCAGGTGGCGTCTTGGTTCTTACAGCCTTAGCGGAGCTGCCTGGCACCCTCCCTGCCCATTCGTGCTTCAGGCTTTAGCCCAACATTTGGACAGTTTACGCAATGATCTCGGGGAATGCCTTCTCTGTTTCTCTCATCGGGATTTCTGTCTTCACCACACAACGGCTGGACCCCAGCCCCTCTGGCTGGGGCAGACTTTCGGTCAGAACTCTCCCAGTCCCGTGTTGTGGTAGAGACGTGGGCCTGCCTTCCGGATCAAAGCGGTGAGGCCTAGAAACTCACCAAGGGCAACCAACTTCTATGTATCGATTAACCAGAAGTATCAGTTTGCCTTCCGTTGCTCTTCAATTCCACCTGACAGAGGCCAGGAGGGAAGGGTCCCCATGGCTCTGTGACCCGAGGCCTTTCTTTCGCCCCTTTCTGGCGGTGGTTCCTGTTGGGCTGCCCCTGCCCCGCTGCTCCAGCTCTTACCACTTCTGGCGGCCCCCCTTGCTCTTCTCGCTGTGCATCTACAGATGACCCAGCTTCTCAGGCTGCTAGTTCTAGTGCCTGTCTCGCCCATAGCCTGGGTGTGCTGGGGCAGGGGGTCAGCTGGCCAAGAAATCGAAGAAAGTGTTCAGAAACAGCGTGTGAGGGCTCAGGTCTAGTAAGACTTCCTAACGCATGCTAAAGGGGAGGGGCAAGGTGCTAACTCACAGGGAGGGGCCCAGGAGACGCCATCGGAGTCCAACAGCACCATCCAAAACGTTCCCACGGGGTGCGTGCCACTTACCAGTGCCTGCTGGCAACATCCCACTAGCGGAGGACACTCTAGGACAGCACCCTTGGCAGGCCATAGACGAGCACTTGATGGTACCAGAGTGTCCAATGGGAGGGCAGAGAGGTTTCCTGCTTCCTGGACAGCCTAATATCTCTGCCTGTTCCCCTCCCGCAGGTCATAATCAGCTCTGGGCCCAGGCAGCCATACACTGCCCCCCCCCACCCCTGTGTTGCACCAGCATCCTCTCCCGCCGGGTTTGCAGCACCCCACTGCCCAGGTTGCTTCTTCCTCTGTGCCCTCTGGCAACACTGGTCCACCTCCACAGTCTCCTCACAGGCGTACTGTCAGTTGTTCATTGTATAAATGACCCCTGGTCCGTGTAGTGGCTGAACACTGGTTCAAATAATTATCCAGCATTTTAAAAGCTGGTAAGCACTGCAGGGAAAAAGCAGATAAGAGAGCAAGTTGGACAAGGCCTCTGGGGCCAAGGCGTGCTTGTGTTTTAACTGAAATGGTGATGGCAGCCTCCCCAGGTGACGCTTGAGCACACAACTAAAGGTAGTAGAGGAAATGGGCCGTGAACCACGTGGGAGGAAGTGGATTCTGGGTAGGCGGAGCACCCAGAGGGGTCAAGCGTGTGCCAGGAACAGACTGGAGGTGATGACGTGAGGAAGATTGGCCAAGATATCAGGACGGGGTGGACAAGACTGACCAGGCTTCAGGTAGCATAGGAATTTTAACTTTTCTTCTGTGTAAAATAGAGAGATTCTGGGAGACCTGAGGAGGCACTACGTGACTTGCATTAAAGGGTCCCATGAGCAGCCGTATATGGGACAGATGGGGCAGATCTAGAGGCAGGGAAGCTGGTTGGAAAATCACTCAGTGGTCTAGTCCAGAGTGGTGGGAGTGAAATCTGCCCAAGTGCCAGGAGTGACGGGACGTGGGCGTATGTATTAACACCAGAAAAAAAATGTGGGCTCATCTAGAAAAGGTTTTTTTTTTTTTTTTTTAGACACTAGACCACAGGCTCTCATCCCTGATTGAAGCAAGCAGATGTGGCAGGCACCTGTTACAGCAGCATTAAACCTGGACACAGTTCCAACCCTGGTCACGGCGGAGACCCAACCGATCAAGGCGGCCTTGTGGGTGGAGTAGATGAGGCAGGACTCAGAGCCTCCGTAAGGATCAGAACCTATAAGATGAGACAGGATGGGAGAGTGGTCACCGGAAGAGGGTTTGGGGATGGAGGAAGGTCTCGTGGTCAGTGTCACATAGGAGAGGGCGGAGTCCTGCAGGCCAGGAAGACAAACTCAGCTCAGTTGCAATTCCTAGAAACGCAAGGAAATGAGCAAACACAGAGAGGCAGAAATTAGTGAAAAAAACCAAGGCAATTCCATGGGAAAGAACAGATTTTTCAAAAAGTGGCCCCGGGACAGCTGACACCCGCTTGTGAAGGAATGAAGTTGGACATTATGCGGCCACATACAAAATTGTTCTCGACATAGATCACATCTGAACGGAGGACCTAAGACAAACCACCAGAGGTTGAACAAAGCTCTGGGACGCAGGCTTTGGCCATGCGCGTGTGTGGACGGCCCTCGACAAACAGCGGGAGAAAGGAAGAATGGGAAGAACAGGGTCTGGGAGAATTAAAACATCTGCACCTCAAAGGACTCTATCAAGGCAACGAGAGGACACGACACAAATGCAAAAAGCAATTGCACGTTGCGTATCTAACAAGGGGGCGATGTCGACAGCTACTGTGACAACTCAGTAACACAAATAGCCCGGTTGAGGGTGGGCAATGGATCTGACCAGACGTTTCCCCGGGGAATATGAAAAAAAATCAATAGGCTTATGAAATGATGTCCCACACCATCGGTAGTTATGGAAGTGCAAATGAAAGCCTCGTGACATATCACTTCACACCCACTGGGCCTGCTCAAGTCTGTCTAGGACCCATTGATTGCTGGGTTTGTCCTGTTTATTCCCCTTTGACCGTCAACTTCTCCATGTGGTAAGTGACAGTGGCCCTCAGAGCTGTCCATATTCTCATCCCCAGAGCCTGAGAGTGCATGACCTCCTCTGGTTAGAGGGACTTGGCAGACGTGACTCAGTGTCTTTCCTTTTATCTTTATTTTTTTAAGATCTTGAGGTAAGAAATTATTCTAGGTTGTCTGAGTGGGCCCAGTGTAATCACAAGGGTCTGAGGGAGACAAAGGGAGAGACAGACAGACACAGAGAGACAGACAGACACAGAGAGAGACAAAGAGACAGCGTGATAGTAGAGCAGCGGCAGCAAAGGGCAGGAAGGAGAGAAACCGCCGAGCTGCTGGCCTGGAGGAGGATTAGGAGACACCAGCTGGAGAACACGGCAGCCTCTACCCGCTGGAACAGGCAGCCGTGAGGTTCTCATTTGCTTCTTTCTGAAGAAACAGCCTGAGAAACCAGTGGAAAGAAGGACTGGGGTTCGTGTGATCCTGTCCCAGCCAAAGCTAAACAGATCGGGTGTGGTTTGCGAGTCAGGCAGGCACACAACCATATCCAGGAGGCAGAGGCCCCAGCTCCCAGCTGTCGGGGTGCCCTCCAGCGGCTGTCAGCGCCTCTCCCTGCTCCCTCCTGCCGCGGAGGACAGACCACGGCTCTTCCTGCCACTCCTGAAGTCAAGTTGCAACCATTCTGAGGAATGAATAAGGTCAGGAAGGGATCAGGGCGCACCGCTGTTAACCCCAACACCCCACGCTCTGCTGGGCCGTGACCAAGCACGGATGGCCCCTGTGGAGACTCCGGGAACGCAGCGGTAGCTGGCCGTACCGCAGCCACTTCTCCAGATGCCCCTTCGGGTTGTCAGGTGTCCTGCACCTGCTCCAGGACTTGACTGCCTTGACCCCAGCAGGACTGAGCCTGAGCCCGGACCAACCGCAGGCCTGCAGAATGTGCAGGACAGGTGCACGTGTGGGCCCCTGGCCGCTCCGCAGGAGCCGCACCGTGGCCGGACTCAGACACTCAGGGTTGGCGGTCCCCTGGGTATTCAGGGCAGGTTGATGATGGCCAGGCTCAGAGTTCCAGAAAGGAGGTGCAGACTGCAGATCGGGTGGTCTGGGGCTGAGACAAGCCACCTGCTGTCTGGGAATCAGCTGGTTCTGGGAGGGGCAGCGCTCTGGGCTGAGCAAAGCCCCCACGCAGGCTGCCACCAGAACACGGACAACACAGCGTGGGGCTGGCAGGGGAGCGGGTGTCCGGAGACAAGGGTCCGGCAGTGATCAGAATGTAATATATGAAGACTTACTAACTGGCCACGGGGCAGGGGCTGCCAAAGGCCGAAGATAACTCAATAAAGAATACAGAAGCAACAGAAATCAGAGCTAGTGCCAGCCTGGTGCTGAGATGGGTCCAGAACCCAGCAGAGGGACAAACGGGGAAGGGGTCAGCCGCCTGGGGAGGGCGTGGCCTGCCCCCCACCCCCAGCACGGCACAGAGGTTTGCAGAGTTGGATCTCGTGGGCCAGGGGCCTCTTAGAGTTTTGCAGAGTTGGATCTCGTGGGCCAGGGGCCTCTTAGAATTCTCTAGAAAGCTGCCCAGGGAGGCGTTGCCATCACTTCGGATGAGCTCCTGGGGCATCCGTGGCCCGCCAAGCATTGTGGGAAAAGAAGAGGCCTAGAAGCCACAGGAAGTCCCTTCTCCCAGTGTCCCTGCAGCGCCCTCTACTGACAAGGCCTGACCCTGCACCGGCTGAAAAGGGGAAGCGTCCTCAGAGTCCAGCTGGATAGCTGTCCCTGTGTGAGGGCGGAGGTGAGCCTCTGGAGAGCACCCAGTCCCTCCCTTGCTTTGAGGCCTCCTGTGAGTGGGACTCTGTGCTACCAGCTGGCTGATTTCTTTGTGTTCCATCGATGGGGCAGCCTGTCCTCGCCCGGGTACACCCAGGGCTCCAAGGAGGGCGTCTTCCCCAGGTCCCGGTGCCTGTAGAGACCTCAGTACTCCTTATGACCTGAGCCACAAACGTAAAGTGCATTTGAGTCTCATTTGGACAGAAGCCTCCTGGGAGGCTCACAGGGCCCAGGTTGTCCCTTGGTGGCTGGGAAGCGGGGCACTGAGGCTGTGAGGAACTGGCCCCTCACTTTCCCGAGTCCTTGCTTGTGTCCTTGATGGAGGAATTCGGTGCATAAGCAGCCCTACGGAAGTGGAGGTAGATGGGTGTGTGTAACGCGAACGCAAACTATGTGCAAAAAATACCCAAGCTCAGCGCAACTCGCATATGTATATTAATAAAAATGGGGGAGTAAAGAGTATGGGCAGAATTTATTGTGAAGTAGACACAGAGTTGCACTGCCAGCAAGAAGGCGGGCGGTGGTACGAAAGTTTCGGCTGTTTTCATACGCACACAGGAGTTCTTCTGGGGTTCAGGGAACTGCAGTACAGATCTCAGTCACTCTCTCGTTGCTGGCACACAAGACCCACAACTTAAGCGAGAAAAGGTTTATTTGAGCTCGCAGTTCAGAGTGCCCTGTCTGCGGTCAGCTGGCAGTGGCAGCTGGCGGGAGGATCTGGTGGGGATCAGGCGCTCACGGCATCACAAGGGCACCCACAGAAGGTCGGAGAGAAACAGGGACCAGAATATCCTCCTCCAGGCCGCACCCCAGGGATCCAACACAGCCTTCGTCATCTGCCCCTCGTGGTGACCCAGCCCACCCCTCCACGGCGCAAGGCGTCAGTGGTTAATTCACTAATGCCATCAGCCCCACAGTCTGATCATCTTCCAAACGCATGAAGCTTTTCAGGGTTTGAGGATACACTCCAGATCCAAACGTAGTGAGGCTTACCAGCATCTCACTTAGAAGCTATGCTGGGATAGCAAAGGTCTTCCTGTCCTTTTCAGATGAATATTGTTCCCTCAATGGCCTTCATTACGTACGAAACGTGGAAGAAAAACTTGGGAGCAATCAGTTCCTAATTTAATCCAGGTCCTGGCCCCAGACCCAAGTTGTTCGTATGTGGGCGGGGGGAGAGGGAGCGGTTAAGGACCATTTCTCTCCTGGTGTCATTGAGCTGTCAGGTGTGGCGACAGGAATGTTGCTTGCTTCCTTCTGGAAGCAAGCCCCTGGGCCTCTGAGTCTGAGACCTAAGTCCTAAGTTCCGGTTACAAATGTGTTTGTTACACACTGGGGCATAGACCCCTCTTTTGTCCCCCTGGCTGGCTATCGTGTAACAATCTGCCTAACGCTTCATCTGAAGGCTCCGCAGGAAAGGGGTCCTGCCCACCCCACTCTGGGCAGCAAAGAATTCCCCTGCACAGGCTCGCCTGTGGCTTTGGGATTCCCCTGATCTTCCCTCTTCCAGCCCCACCACTCTGGACAGCAAGGGGGACCAGCACGGTGGGAAGAGGGGCTCTCAGGGTCAGGACTCTCGTGAGCAGGACCCCAGCACCCAGCCTGACCCTTGGAGATTTGGGGAGGGCCTGGGACCTCCTTGGTTCTCCCGTCATCTCCAGCCTCAAGCGACGGCAACCACGGCCGCCACAGCTGTGATCTCAACTGTAAGATAAGCTCTGTCACAGCAGAGCCACTGGCCAAGCAGGCCTGCCCTCCAGGAACTTGGTCAAAAAGTCACTCCATCCTGTCCCGAGCCATTTCCTCCTGTGCTTCCGGGAGCTTTACGGGACAGGGTGGTCTTGGGAGGGGCTAGGTGTATTTTACGTGCACATAACTGGGTGGGGAAAGGCAGAGGGCGGGCAAAGATATAGGTGCTGTGGTCTGGGCCTGGAATGGCCCCCAAAACCTCACGCATTTGGCTGCAGTGCGATAACTGTGGAATTGCATGCTGTTGGGAGGTGGGGCCTGGCTGGGACGGTGGGTGCTTGGGGTTTGACCTAGACGGACTGTGTCAACTTGTTGGGATGGGGGGTTGCCAGGGTAGAGCTTTCAGGTGTGTTATTGACTTGTGGGCGAGGAAGTGAGGAGGATCGCCCACCCTAGGTGTGGGTGACCCAGCTGGCAGCTTGAACTAAGTCAAGGAAAGAAGATAAAACACTGTTACAGCAAATTTCAGAGAAAGCTCTGGCCTTGCCTGAGTCTCCAGGCATGGACTAAAGCCTCGGTGACCTGGCTTCTGTCTGCAGTGCTGCCAGTGGCTCCAGCCTGGACTGTGTGAGGCCTTCCAACGCTCTGAACTAAATAACTCTTTCCTCCCTAAAGCTGTGGATGTCGGGTATCTTGTCCTGCCAATAAATAAGTCGCTAAGACAACAGTTAAGAATTGGACACCCTGTAGAAAACTCTGCCCATGGGCAGGTAGGGTTAGAGCCTCTTCACTTGAACCTGGGTTCTGCCATGTGCTTGACGAGTTTTCATACCTCTGTATCTTGGGTGCTCTGACATCTGGCTCTGGCAGGGCCTGGTCCTCCCAGGGCCACTCCCAGCGCTCTAATCCCCCCACAAGCCTCCAGGCAGGCTCCTGCCCCGACTCCCTGTTCACCAGCCCAGCTCCCCACGCCTGTTCACAACAAAGCTCGGTGCGTTCGACCCCACGCAGGACTCATGGCCGGGGGCCTGGGCCAACTTTATTGAGAGCAGAAGTGGCAGCAGGGGTGGGCACTGTCCTCTTTTCTCTCTAGCTCCTGGGAGTTTAGCCTGCAGATCGTGGAGGGTGGCTGTGACTCCCAGCTGCTCCCTCCTGGGCAGTTTCCACAGCCCTCTGTCCACTAGGACTCTTCAGCCAACTGACAGGCTTCTGCAGACCCAAAAAGAGAGGATTGTGCTCATGTGGTAACCGTTTTGTAGAAAAATCATGAGTACGGGAGAAATTAGGAAAAATTTCATTACCAGCCTGGGGAGGGTTAACCGTCCTTGTGGTTTTGGGCATTTGGCTGTCCATAAACGTCCTGAAGACGGCTGAGGCTTCTGGGTCTTTATCCAGGGTGCGTCCTGCAGGCCAGATGGGATGAGAGTGGGTGTGGTGAGGCAGGGCCCCAGTCGACGCGGAGTTGGGGAGACTGGCTAGGGGACCCCTCACTCAGGCCTCACTCTGGCAGGCCCCTGAGGGACTTCTGTCCACTGAGAGGACACAACCCTGCTGTCTTGGGAGTATCCGGTAATGGGGCACCCCCTGCCCCCGCAACTCTGAGAAGGAGCCAGCCAGGTGGGCACCTCCAGGTGGGGCTCACTTTGCATCTTGTGGGGGACAGAAGCCACGTGACTAGGTGGGCCTCCCCGGGAGCTGGCTGTCTCCTTTCCGTCCACCCCAGGTGGCCCCTTCTCTGGCTCGGTGGGAACCAGCCCCACCTGCCTCCATCCCAGAGAGCAGAGAGGTGCACCTGAGCTCAGGGACACCCTGCCTGCGGTGCCTCAGCCCCTCTAGGAGGTACAGGCCCAAGGGAGAAGAAGTTGAAAATAAAAGGAGTTCACTCGTCAGTGACCCTCAAGGTTGGTACCCTCCATCCCTCCTGAGTATGACCCCACCTCCCAGCATGGCGCATAAAACACCTGTCCCTGGGCGGAAAGCGTCACTCAGTGGTTAGAGCACTTACCTAGCAGGTATAAGGCCCTGAGTTCTATTGACCAGTACCACCTGAGCTGGGCCTGGTGGCACCTGCCTGTCCTCGGGAGGCTGAGGAAGGAGGATTGCTGTATGTTTGAGCCCAGTTTGGGCTACATAGTGAGTTTGAAGCAGCCTAGAGTACAGAGTGAGACCTCGCCTCAAAAAAAAAAAAAAAAAATCTGCCCAACAAAGATGCTCATCTTGGGTGGCAAAGTCCACTTTGTGTCCTCGTGTCTCCACAGCCTGGCACGCAGTCTCGTGGCCCCAGATGCTCCCGGCAGGGACTGGTCTCAGGCTGTGCCCTCAGCCTAGCTGACTGGCAATGTGTACATCGCCCCAAACCTTGCCCCACACACCTTGAACACCACAAGCCCCTCCTACCTCGAGCCCTGCTTGGTGGGGAGGGTCGACCCTGCTGGGATCAGGTGGCCCAGAGAAGAAAAGGGACATGGGAAACTCCATGTAGGTGAGGAAGGTGCCACAGGACCCAGGGACCCAGCGTGGGGGCCTGAGTCACACTTAGGGCCCTCAAGGGCCGTGCTCATGACCTGACATCGGGGCCAGTACACATGTCACCTCCTATGTCAGTGACATGTACATCTCCCTGCCTTATCCAGAGCCTCCACACCTGTGATTGCTGGGACCTGGTGGGCCCAGCGTCTCCCAGGGTGCTAAGAATGATGGCCAGGGCTGTACAGGGGACACGAAAGGGAGGAGAGTGGGGAATGGGGCCCGGTGACATCCCAGTGGATGGCAGAGATCAGAGTGTGAGGACAGCCGATTCCCAGGGGCAGAATGTAGCTCCGATTGGCTACTGGTGGTGAGAGGGGAGGTGGGGTCTCCCCAGGGCACCGCTGGCCTTTGGGACTGGGAACCTCTGTGGGGGCAGGCTGTGCGCAGCGGGGTGGAGGGGCACCGTGCAGGGACCTCCCTCCCCACCCTTATGACAAGGGCACGCCTCCGTGTGCTGCCCCGCCCCGAATTCAGAGCAGGCCCGCAGCGTGGAGAGGGCACGGGCACAGGGCTGGAGGACACGGGCCAAGAGCTCACACGCTCCTCTCCCACCAAGAGTGCAGGGGTCCCGGGAGTGACGCCTCGGGCAGGGGGAACCAGAGGAGCTGGACAGGAAGGCTGCCGGCGCCCCATCTGTGCGCAGGGCCGGGGGCTCGCGGCCAGCTCCTACGGACTCTGCCAGGGCGGGACTCACCCATCAGCAGCAGCATCCAGTAGTTGGTGTAGCTCGTGTGACCCTCGAAGTGGGCGATGGCCTGCTTCTTCCCCGGCAGCAGGTAGAGGCGGAGGGTCTGCTTCCACCCTGTGGGCGACACCGGCTGCGTGAGCACCCGCCTCTCTCTGACGGCTCAGAGGCAGGACAGGGCTCCCCGTGGCTACTCACAGGTCAGGAAGCTGCCAGGCTCGCCTCCCGCGTCCAGCGGCAGCTTGTACGCAACGCAGCCAATGGCACACAGGACGCACATGGTTCTCGGCCCAGCCACCCGCCCTGTGCTTCCCGCTCCCACCCTCAGCGGGCCACAGCGGGGAGGTCAGCGCTCATTACCCCACAGCCAGACCCAGCCAGTCAGTTACACTCCCAAGGTCTTCTGGAGACCCGCTGTGGGCACCCCGGAGCCCGGTGCCTCCAGAACACTCTAGGAACGGCGACAGAGGGCCCCTTCTACAGGCTCTTAAGGTCCTTAGGGTGACTGTGGTTGGTCAGCATCTGGCACCCAGGAAGAGCACGGGGCCCAGCGGGACCCCACAGCCCGGGTTGCTTCTCTGAAGTCATTCAAGGCTCCAGTGAACGGGCCCTGGGCCCCCGGGGCAGGCCCGCTCCAGGGTGCGGCTACAGGGGCCCTGGTGCCACTTCTCTGCGCTCCAGTCGGCACCAGCAGCGGACGATCTGGGCAGGTGCAGAGCCGGTGACCAGCCCAAAGCAGCAAGTTCAGAGCTGCCTGGTGCTCCCCCACCCCCGACCATTTCCCAGGAGCCCAGGACCTGCCCTCTCGCTGGGCTGGGCTCTGCGCTGACCCTCGGTCCTGGTGGAAACCCCACGAGGACAACCAGCCTCTGCGTGCGTTTAGAAACGAAGGCAGACGAACGAACGGGCTTGTCTGGGAGCCAGTAGCTCGGCACTGGGGGCCCGCGCGGAACCCCGCCTCCTGTGCTCGGCTGGGCGTCAGAGTGGGCCTGGTCACCGTAGCCATGGAGGTCGCCTGGCATGGCGCCGAGCTCCCGGGATGACGCCATGTTCCACACAGAGTGCCGGGACGAGTTCAGGGACCCCGTGGGACTCGAGAATCGGGGCTGGGGGACGCACAGGTGGGAGCCGAGGGGAGCCCATAGGCAGGGCACTCACATAATGTCCATTCTCAGCTCCAACGTCTTCATTTAGTTTATGGCAAATCTGCACGGGGGGCAGCGGACGGGTCCACTTGTCTGGAGGGAGGAGCAAGTTTCCTAAAAGCTGGAGGGAGGCAGCCACGCTGAGTAGAGTTGTAGCGGAAGGAGGCTGAACAGGGCCCAGGCTGGAGCTGGCGTGGGAGCAGAGGTGGGGGGGGCTTGGCTTGGGGTCTCAGGGCAGGCTGGGGGAGCCGGAGGTGTCAGAGGGGTGGGACGCTGGCCACAGCACAGCCCATCTCCATCGGCAACAGGTGAGGGCGGGCAGGCAGGCCAGGGCAGGAGCCCTTCTGGGCAGCACATTTCCACAAAGAGCCTCAGGCGAGGGTCCCTGGGCAAGGCCTTGGAGAGACACTAGAAGGACCATGTAGAAGGGTGAGACAAGGGGACAGTGGACACAGCTCAGGGGCTGAGCAGACATGCGTGGCTGGCAGTATCACATGCTGACTGAGCCCGGACCCCTCTGATGACCACAGTCACTGCTGCGGAGGAGGGGAATCCAGTCCCTGCCTTCTTCCTCTGCTGGTGCTGGCCCTCTAAGGTTTGGACTCATCAATGTCACCCCAAAACCAAACAGCAGTTAGCGCTGACCTTGTTCCCACAGGCGTGTGACAGCCGGGACTTGAATACGTGACTCCCCCTCCAGCCTTACAGTCAACTCCCACCTCGTTCCCAGAACGTGTGATCCACACACCCCCTGCCCTTGTTTGTCTCCTGCACCCAGGGACTCAGGGCCACATGTGACCCTTGGATGACACTCCCAAGTCTCCTTTGGGGTCAAAGTCAGGGAAATCCAGACCAGGGGTTTTGTGCAGAAAGAGCAAAAGGGGAACTGGGTCTCCAGACCAGGCCCAGATGTCCACGAGTGGAACCAGCAGGGCCCACTCCCTGAAAGGGGAGGAAAGGAAGGCTTGGGGTCATCACGGGTGGATGGACCCAGAAGGCTTGGGGTCATCACGGGTGGATGGACCCAGCTGCTGGACTTAGAACTAGAGTGTCAGGGTGCCTGGACAGGTTCTCGACCCTGCGGGGCATCTTTGGGATGGAGTCAGTTCAGCTCCTCAGATGAGGACGTCAACGATGTAGGCAGCTCCAGCTGGGCACCTTCGTCCATCAGGAAGGGGCCTGGGTTGGTGCTTTGTCCCTCCCTGACCACAAATCTTGTCATAAAACATACAGTGGTTTGTAAAGTGGAAGATTCTTATGTAGTTACGGAAGAGACTTTGAACAGAGTGTTTTCCAATGCACATAAAGAAGTTTCCGGGGAGCCCACATCTGACAGAGGAAGTTTGTCTCTAGCTGAGGAAGCCAGCAAGGCCCAGCCCGGGGGGCTGCCTGAGGGGGCCCCCCGTAGGACAGTCCCACGCCTCAGGCCATCCTCACCGAAGTCAGGGGTGCTGTCCCGGGAACTTCCCAGAACACCCTCTTCCGGCAGGGAGAGTGGTCATAACCTAGGGCACCTCACCAACAGCTACCAGAGGCTCCTATCAATGGACTTGAGACTCTCATCCAGTCCTGGAGCCTGACCTTGGACCCCTGGGTCCCTCTCCAGACCTCCCCAGGGCTGTTACCTCCTCAGAGCTGGCAGGAAGACTTTCCGCTCCCACAACAGACAGCAGGCTCAGCACCACGGTCGGCAGGATCGGAGGCATGTTCCCCATGTCAGCTCTGGGCTCCAGGCCTCCCGAGCAGTTGCCATTTATCCCTGATCTAGGAGGTCCTGGAGGCAGGACCCTGCCCCGGGCTCACCTGCACAAAGGCACCTTTGTGGGGAGAGAGCTCACGTGTGTCATTAGCCATCCTGATGGCCTCTGGCACACTGCAATGGCACCTGGTCCAAGGAGATTGTGTTCCAGAGGAAGAGGTGCCCACCACGGAATCTGACACCATGAGGATGGTAACAGTTCTCCCTGTGCCGCGTCCTCCATGCCCTCTCTCCCTCCTTGCGTCAGTCCTGGTCCTGCCCACCTTCCCAGAGTCACTCTTCCATGCCCAGGCCCCAGTTCTCAACCACACTGAGTCACCACATCTCCCCCCTCAACCCAGACACTCAAGCCCCGGCGTACCCAGCCTGTTTCCCAACCCCTCCTGTGGATGCCTGAGAGCACCCCGACGCCCCAACGCCTCGTGAGCTGAGGGGCTCTCATCTGCCCCAAGACCCTGCTTCTTGTGGCCTGTCTTCCTACCCATGCCTCTGCCAGGCCGCTGGGTGCCTTACTGGCCACCCACTCCCTCCCTCCTGCCCCCTCCAGCCCTTGAGCGTGGACTATACGTCCCAGGAATAATTTCCTGGGGAAATGTGAACACTACTTCTATTCACCCCAGAGAGGACATGGCAGGCAGGCCAAAGTAACGGCTGCCCCCCAACTTTACTTTGTTGAATCAATGAGTTTATTGGGGTCGCATCTAGGAGTAGGTTGAGGAGTTGCCTACAGAAGCATAGGTGAGGTGCTACCTACGAGCTTATAGGTGACTCAAAGGGCAGTCGCATGTCCAAGAAGCCCACCCCAGCACAGGTGACACCTTATGGAAAATGCATATTGCCTCCTGGGACTTCTCTGCCTGGTCAGAAAAATGTCCCAAAGTCCGTCTTCTCCCTGGGCTGCCCCTTCCTCTAGCTCCAGGAGAATCCAGGAGAACACAGGACATAGGACGCAGACCGAAATCCTGGCCACTCTCCTCTCCCACCTCTCACTTGTCCATCCTTCTGCTCCCAGGCCTGTACCACCCTGCAGCGGCAGCATCTTGCTCCTATGCATGCGTGTGCACATGTGTGAACATGCACACGTGTGTGTGCTTGCGTCCATGTGAGCATGTATGACATCTCACCTTGCCCAGCTGTCAGTTCAACAACTCGGCCCCATCTCCCCTTTGTGACCTCCTCCGTTCTCCCCCTCTTTGTATCTCTACTCACGCCTTCTCCCGTCTTTGAGCTCTTCCTCCTCCTTGGGACTTTTTCAACTTTTTCTTTTTTTAATTTGCTCTATCTTTTTCTCCATAAATATGCAAGTAAGATTAACCTAAGTATCAGCGATGTTCAGCTTTTCTAGCATATTCTAGGTTATTATTCTTGCTGTCTTTTGCTAGGTTCATAAAGTAACAGAGAACTCCTAAAATGAGTTCGTATCATAAGACAATAGAGGGTACACGTGTCAATAAAATGGGAAAAAATAAATAAAGTGATATAGGGCTGGCTTCTCTACGGTCTCGGTTACGTGTAGTTACACTCTGTCCTCTCAAAACAGAGTTAGAGGTCGGACAGGTTACGGGAGACTATCACACGGAGGTGGGGTAAGAAGCTACAACCGTGGGCACATCACCAAGGGAAAAGCACTCAACAACAAAAATAAATAAATAAATAAACCTCGCCTGGCAGGAAGAGACATTCTTCCTATCAGCTCTTTAAACTCTGCACTGAAATACAATTTTAAAGACAATAAGGTGCTCACAGAAACTCATAGCTCTCCAAAAGCAAATCCCACAGACACTGAATTGGATGAGACTCTAAAGAATTAAAACCAAAGAGATCAGATAAAAGGCAAATAAGCTGGCGATGAAACCAGTTATTATGTTAAGATGGTCAACAAACTTAGAGATGCAAATGAGCAGCTGAATGAATTAAGGATGGCAGAGCAAGAAATGGAAGGCCTTCTCGGTGATGGGATTAGGCAGGAACTCTGGAAATGAACAACTCAATTAAAAGTCTCACTAGTAGACAAAGTCATGCCAAGCAATACTATCAGAACATGAACATGAGATAGATGTGTAACAATAAAACATATCAGTAGGCAATGGAAACCAACAAAAACAAGCCAAAACTTATCCAAGGGCTCTTCGATGACTTTAGAGGACCAACTTAAAAATTATCAAATGCAAGGAATGAGTTAAGTAGAGGCTAATGGCATAAAAAATTATCCACGGAAATTACGCAGAAAATTCCCAAATCTAAAGAATTAGATGGATACCCAGGTAAAACAAGCATTTATAAATCCCAATAGACATTACCAGAAAATAACTTCTCCCCAACACACGTTATAATCAAAATGCCGGAAATCCAGAATAAATAAAAAATGATAAAAGCTGTTGGAGAGAAGAACAAAATCTTCTGTGAGCCCAAACTCACCAGAATAACAGCAGATTTCTTAAAACAAACCTTAAAGTCCAGTGCCCTAAAAAAGCAGCCAATTCAAACTGCCATTCTCCTGCAAAGATACCTTTCAAACTCAAAGAAATAACGGGACTGGGGATGTACAATAGCTCCGTGTAGAGCAGTTGTCTAAAGTGTGTGAAGCCTGGGCTCAACCCCCAGTATGACATAAAGGGGAAGAAGAAGGAGGAGAAATAAAGACTTTCCACAATAAAGATAAATCTGCACATACCTTTCAACATAACACTAAATGTAAATGGTCTTAACTTTTCAATGAAAAGATACATATTGGATCAAAAACCAAGACTCAACTATATGTTGCCTACCAGAAACACACCTCATATACAAAAGCACACACAGACGGAAAGGGAAAAGATATAAAATTATATTTCAAGCAGTTGGAGCAAGTACAAGCAGCTACTTTAATTTCTTACAAAGTTGACTTCAAACCACAACTGGTCAGAAGAAAAAAAAGGAAGTAATTATAAATTGGTAAAAGGGAACAATTCACCAATAAAACAATTATAAATATATTTGTACTGGGGCTGGAGGAGTGGCTCAGCGGTTAAAGTGCTTGCCTAGCAAGCACTACATCAAGCACTGAATACCTGAGTTCTCCAGCACCACATAAGCTGGACATGGTGGCACACACCTGTAATCCCAGCACTTGGGAGGCTGAGGCAGGAGGATCGCCTTGAGTCCAGAGCCAACCTGGGTTCCATAGTGAGCTCAGAATCAGCTTGGGTACAGAGCAAGACTCTGTCTCAAATAAATAAATAAAGCATCAAATGTTGGCACACCCAGTATTATAAAAGAAATTACTGTGCACAAAAGGTCAGATAGACACCAATGCAATCAAAATGGGGGCCTTCAGCACATCACTTTCACAAATAGATAGGTCAACTAGACAAAAAAAAAATCAACAATATGGCAAACTTAGATTATATCTTAGAACAAGTGGACATAACACATATGTACAGAGTGTTTCATTCAGCAATAGAATACACATTCTTTTCAGCACTTTATAGAAATATTTGCTAAATAGGACAAATTTTAGCTACGAATCATCTTTCAACAAATACAAAATAATTTAAATAATCTCATGCATCGTGTCAGATCACAGTGGAATGAAATCAAATATCAACAGCAAAAGAAAACAAAAAAGAAACACAGAAACATAAAGATTAGCTAATACACTCTTGAACGAGAAGGGGCTCATTGAAGAAATCATGGAGAAAGTGAATCAAATGACAATTGGAAACACAACATATGAGAATTGGGTAGATACGAAGGCGATTACAGCCATGTGCTCCTAGACTGGAAAAGCAGGGGGCCCCAGATAAGTAACCTAAGGGTTAAGAACAAGCCAAACCCAAAACCAGTAGAAGAAAAGAAATTAACAAAATCAGAGTGGAAATTATTAAAATTGAGACAAAAAATTCAAAGAACAATGAATCAAAGAATCGATTCTTTGAAATAATTTTTTTTTAAAAAAACCTCTTAGCCAGATTTACCAAATGGAAGAGCAAATATACCTACATTATAATACTAGAAATGAGAAAGGCAAAATCACAAGAGACACCACTGGAATTCAGAAGATTATCAGAAACTATTTTAAAAATTGGTAATTCAACAAGTTGCAGACACTAGCAGAAACACACATATGACTTGCCAAAAGTGAGCCAAGAAGGTATTTAAAAAGAAAACTTAAGCAGACCATGACACACAGTGGAATTAGTGTGGGAATAAAAACTCCAAGAAAAGCCCATTACTTGAAGGATTCCCCCCCGGGTTTCACAAGAACTTTAAAGAAGAATTAACACCAATCTTCCCCAAACACTCGCACCTAATTAAATGAAGGCAAAATCTACCTTCATGCCAAAATTAGTAAGGACTCAACAAAAACAAAAGCACAAGCCAACATTCTTGATGAATATACAAACACCCTCTTAATAAGATTCTTGCAAGCAGAATTCAACAGTTAACTTAGAAGCTCAAACTCCATGACCATGTTGGCTTCATCCCAGGGATGCAAGGATAGTTTAAGAGCCATTACATTTAATATCATTCTTAATACATTAGGGATTGTAATGTTTTTCCAGGTTTTCTGCTACAAGGTGCTGAGAGTAATGGCTTGCTTGGAATATAAATTTTATTCTCTCGTGATTGTGAACAGCAGAAATTTGCAATTAGGTGAGATACAGGAGGTAGAAGAGGCAGTGGCAGGCAGGCTTCTGAGAAGGCTTGCTGTCATACTGTGGCTCAGTTCTTCTGATACTGTCTGAGGAGCAGGTTGCAAACTCCCATCATCCTAGTAGGAAGGAAAGACAGACCTCTTGTACCATTGGGTGAGTTAACAAACCCCACTCGCTGGGCATGTGCACTCATGGGCCTATATGGCTCTCACAAGTGTTGTCAGGAAAATCTCAGATGAGGCGATGCTGACATTGGAGAGAGAAGCTAGTACTTTATCAGTGTGTCAGAACTGTCTACAACAGGTGCAGACCACCTGAGAGGGCCACTTATCAATAGCTTCTACCTCAGCCCCACCCCTTGGACTGTATAGACCTGCTCATGCTATAGGTTGAACTCATTCTGTACCAGAGGCTCCAGTGTGGTAGAATTGATTAACCAGCATTATTAGTATTTTTCTTAAACGAATACATACATCTACTCCTCCAAAATGCACCTCAATTGCAACTAGTACACATCTGTTGGTGGTACTGTAAACCTATGTTTATGCTGAAATGTCAAGTGAAAGCTGGAGGCTGTCTATTTCAGTGAGACACCTAGGAATCCACAGCACCGAGAAGCTGAGATGACCCTGAAAGTCAAAGGCAAGGGTGGCCAGAGATGTGACCGCAAGCGACGAGAACTAAAGCTTGAGTATGAACAGCCCAGCAGGAAATACAACCAGAAAGGAATGATGTCGTGCCAATAAGTGCCTCAGACCCAAGAGCAAAAGCAGGGTCCTCTCTCCTCCAGTCCTTCTGTCTCCTAGAGGCATTGACCATGGCTTGATGCTACCTACCTACTGTGTCCTGAAAGCATCCACCTTCTGCAGAGCTCCACCTCCTGTGCTACCTTCTGAGTTGACCCAATCCTCCTGCCCTCCTGCTTCCCAATGGTGCCTGTCACCAGATGACCGTAACCAGTGTCCAAGGACACAGCTGGACACCAGCAAAGGCAGGTGGACAATGGGAGATGCCTGGAGAGCGCCGACAGCACTCGTCGTAGGTTCGTAATGGCAGCCTGCTGTGTCCGTCATCTGTGCGTTTTGTTCCCCATGTGTTTCAAGGATGTAATTACCTATGTGTTGTCACAGATCAGTGGGAAGGTACGCAGATCAGTGACACGGGCACAAGAAAAGTACAAGGTGTCTCGAATGGAGTCGACACAATCAGAGGCAGAAAAGCTTCCCCCTGACATGAAGACTGCAGTCTGCACGTTAATCTTTGTTCCAAAGAGCAGGGACTCCACCCTCTCTACCTCCCTTAAATGACAGGCTTCCTGCTTAGTGCCACCTTCCACACTGGGGTCAAGGACTGGATCGTGCCAGCGCCTCAGGACACCCCCAGGCTGATAGACAGAGTGCTTATTAGGACTGTTTATCAAGAGCCTGGGGCTGCCCACTCTTGGCCCAGAAAGGCTTTGCTACAAAGAGGTCGTTTGGGGGCCCAAGTGCCTACATTTAGAGCTTGAGTTAGGGGGAGCTCAGGGGAGGGGATGAGTCCCCGGAACGGCAAGATGAGGAGGGGAAGGCAGAGTTCTTAGCCAGGAGACAGTGGGATCTGAGACCAGCAGAACAGGCACCCGAGGGGAACTCAGTCATGAGCTCTGACCAGGTGGGCACGTGGCCTCCCTTTGCCTCTTTTGTCCAGTTATCCCAAGAGCACAAGGCTTCAGGCTTTCGTGTGAGCTTGTGGTGGTCACAGCTGATGGAGAGCAGAAGGATTTTTAGAAAGCTGGGAGCCCTAGTGTGACAAAGAGAAGACAGTTGCGCCAGTGTGGGCTCACGGGCGGCTGCAGCGCCCCTGCCCTGAGTCCCGCTACAGGTAGGAAGGTGAGGGGGAAACCAGCACCCGTGGAGCCCGTGTCTTCTCCACAGCTCTTCAGTGTCCCTCGGGAGATGAGTCTTTCGAGCTCACAGAGGTTAAAGGACTTGGTTTATTCCATCAGCGGGAAAATATTTGTTGTTTCCTACCACACGGCCAAGAGCTCTTCATTCAGTCACAATAAAACTGAACCACACGTGGCAGGTCCCTGCTCTGGAGAAGATGAAATTGTCACAGAGGCGATGGGAGTGGGTACAGGCAAGAAAAAAGACCCACGAGAGCAGGACCCGTTTTCAGGAGAGCACTGCTGGCCTTGAGGTGCAGAGCGCGGCCAATCGGGAAGCAATGATGCCCCCGTGCGGCCCGGGGGTGGCTCTGAGGGGATGTTATTTAAGCTGATGCTAAGCCATAACATTGTACTCTGCCCCCCAGGAGGCCCCAGGATGGGGTGTCCCAAGCAAGGGGAGTCCAGTGAGGGGGCCTCCCAGCACAGAGACAGCTTGGGCTCTGGGAACAGGTAGGGGCATCTGGGCTTCAGGAGCTCAATCCCTTTCTCAGGGGCAATTCCCCTAGAACATGGTGCAGGCCAGCCACAGGCAGCTGAGGGCAGGGTGGGAGGGACCCTGAGGAAGCCAGCCCCACCCACCTCCCGCAGTGTCTGCACATGCTCTGAACAGATGGGTCCTCTCTAGGGGGGCTGTGAGCAGCTCCCGGGGGCAGACTAACACCGGCAGCACTGTGGGTCCTTATCCCCAGGTAGTGTCAAGTCGTTATCATCAGATGCCAACAATAACACCTCGTGGGTGTGGATTTGGCCAGGAGGAATTGGTGGGAGGGGTGTGGTCAGCGCCGAGTGCACACAGACCACTGGCCACTGGGGACATAAAGGGTGGTGCCATAAGGACCCAGCACAACCGCATCCTCCTGCCCCAGGTGACCTGCCTCCGCTGTGACCAACGCTGGACATGAAGACTCAGCTCCTGACCGTCGTGCTGTGCGGGCTGGTGGCTGCCCTGCCGGCCCAGGACCCTCTGTCCTTCCTCACAGAGGAGCCGAAGGTGAGGCTGCGTGGGGGGAGGGCCTGGGATAGGACAAAAGCCAGGGCCGCAGGCAAGCAGGCGATGACCAGGGGCCTTGCTTCAGAAGGTGCCGTTTCAGGGTCAAGATCTGACCTTGCACTCTGGGCCTTGGGTGGTCAGAAGATGAGGGGATTCTGCGATTCTGACACCAGACACGGCCCCACCAAAGATGCAGTGACCAAGCAGGCGGCAAGTTTGGGTCGGGGGTCACGCTGAAATGATACCCACAGCCAGAAGGCTTTGATAGGCAGTGCACCTGGAGTGGGGACTCATCCGGTCCAAGTCTCTGAGACCCTGTACCCAAGTAGAATGGACCTGAAGGAGGCCAAGGCCTTGCCCCCTGGAGCGCAGGGGTGGGGAGCGCAGGTGCTCAGCCTGTCATCTGGGAGTGTCTGTTTCTGGCGCGGGCTGGGACTGGAGGGGAACTGGTCTGGGCAATGCCGGGCTCAGGGCTTGGCTTGCTCCAGATCGCAGGAACCTTGTACATGAAGGCATTAGTTGTGAGCAAGACCCTGCCAGAGGAAGAGTGGCCCAGGAAGGTGTTCCCCATGACGGCGACAGCCCTGGAAGGCAGGAACTTGGAGGCCAAGGTCACCTTCATGTGAGTGTCCCCCCGTGCAGGAACTCTCGGTCGGTTTGTTCTGTCTCTCCTTCATACGTATTGGTGACAGAAAGTCCCCAGACCTTGAGGAGATACAGTTCTAGGACAGCTCCATCAGGGGTTCAGTGGGATTCCAGGGTCGCTTGTTCAGGTGAGCTGAGCAGGCTCCGGTGTATCCTGAGAGCCACTGCCCATGTCCCCCCCATTCTCCAGGAAGGAGGGTCAATGCCATGAGAAGAAACTTCTGCTGCAGAAATCCCAGGAGCCCGGCATGTACAGTGCCTGTGAGTGTCGCCCAGCTGGGCCCCGCGCTGGGCACGTACTGGGGGCGTGACGAGAAACAGTCCTGCCCTGTCTACCTCCTGCAGGAGTGGTCCTCTTCTTCCCCTTGGATCTTGTGTACGTCACAGGAGACACCAGAGACCTTGGACTGACCAGGCCACACCTCCTCTGGGTGGTCCTAGCTGGTGACCAAGAGGGAAACTGAGGGCTAAGGCAACAGGAAGCTGGGCAGGGAAGCTTCTGGGGCCTGCACCAAACTCTGGCCTCCGTCCCTGGCCTGGTCACCACGTGTGAGGCTCACACTTTTCCATAGGTGCCCCGTGACCACTAACGGGGCCACCTCAGGACTGGTGCGGGCTGGGTGGGTGTCCTGAGTGACTCCCAAAACATTCCGGACAGTTCTTCGATGCGGTCTCTCATGTTTTCGCTAGGAAAGAAGATATTATAAAGTTAGTTTTTCGGTTCTCCTACAGACCGCGGCAAGCTGCTCATACAAGTGGAGAAATTGCTCGCGAGGGACCACTTCATCTTCTACACTGAGTACCAGCTGCACGGGAAGACGCTACGCCTGGGCAGCCTCGTAGGTGAGGGTCCCTTGCACAGCCCTGTCTCCTGCCCTATTGGCTTCGAGCCAGTGGAACTGTCAACCCCTGAGTCCTGGCACCAGGGGACTGAGCAACCCCCCGGGTTGGCTTCCAGGCGTAGGAACAGCACGCCTCTGGGCGTGGATTGTGAACCGTACCATGAAGGGGGTCAGCTGGGAGGGGCTTGTCCATCAGAGTGTGGACATCACCTTCAGTGATGCAGGCCACCAGGTGCTGCTTCTCAAGGTCTCAGAATAACACGGAAGCGGGAGGGTGCTGACAAAGGTGTGCATGGGACAAGGTCCCTCAAGGGTCGGGGGACAGCCCAGGGCCTCTGGGACGCAGAGTCCTTCCAAGACAAGAGATGGGATCCTGGAACAGCTGCTCAGAAAGCATCGTATCCCCTGGGCCACATAGTGGCGCTAGGCGTCTCCACCGCTGCCTACTTCCCAGACCAGTGGCCTGGGCTGTGGCCGTCTGCCCTTCCTCACCCCACCTCCTTGGTGTCTCCCCCTCTCCTGCCCTCAGCCACTTCCTTGGGCGTCAGCTCCCTGCAGAGCGGAGCAGCCACCTCCCTCTTTAGTCACCTGGCCCCTCGTCCACAGGAAAGACCCCCAAGCACAACCCGGAGGCCCTGGAGGAATTTAAGAAATTCACACAGCGCAAGGGTCTGCTGCAGAAAGACATCCTCATCCCGGAGCAGAGGGGTGAGCAGATGGCTCCGACCCCACATCGAGTCCTCCTCGGGTCCCCCTTGTTTCCACCACGTCCCCCGAGTCCTCTGGCGTCTCTGGGCCTGTGTGCCCCTGGGTCTCTGGGTCTCCTGCATGCCTCCGCGGCCTCCTCTCGGGCTCCCTGGGCTCTGCTCGGGTGGTGGCTGCAGCTGCTGCCGTGCTGCTGGGTATGGGCTGCTGCCCTGGCAGCTGTTTCCTCACTGCTGGGTTTTCTTTTGTTTTGTTTCTGGCTTCCACAGAACGCTGCGTACCTGAGCGCGAGTAGGTAAGCGGCAGTCTGGGAAGATGTTGGCAAAGCCCAGAGTCCCGACCCCCTCCGACTCCAGAGTCCTTCTCTTTTGGCCCCACCCTTGTCCCGGTGAAGAAGGAGAGACCCCACCTGGGTCAGGCAGGAGTGGCCCCCCCCAGGAGTTGGCCCTGAGCATAACTGTAGAGACATTCGGCAAGTATTTTGCTTCGCCAACATCAGCTCGGTGCCAAGGTCCACTTGGCACCCACGTCCCCCCACTCCCTGGTCTCTACTTGGCCCCACCCCCCATGCTGCACACCCATCTAGGATGCTCAGAGACCAGGCTGGTCACCCACAACACAGCAGGGACCCTATGGCGCCTTCACCCCCGCCCAGCAGCCCCTGCATCGCTGCCATTTCCCAGGGACTAATTCTGAACCTCGGTTCCCCTCTGTCACTGCAGCCAGCTGGGTCAGCACCTCCTGAGCAGGCCCTATTGCCTGGACTTGGGCTGCTTCCAGAACAGCCCCTTCCTCTGCAGCCCCCTGCAGCACCCCTGACTGCACCTTGCTTGAAATAAACCACTTGAGCAGCTTTTCTGGGTTGGCCTGTGTGTCGTGGGGCCTTGCATTGGCTCCATGGGAGCTTTGCTAGAAGGGGATCTACCTGAGATCTTGGGGACATCTTAGACCCATAGACATCCAAGACCCAGGGAATATGGCCTCTGATGGGTCCATAGTCATGCGATGTCCTGGAGGTCCCTCTCAGGACCTCCTACTGCAAGTGGCTCTGGCCTGGTGGTGGGGGGAGGGAGAGGGGCTGGGTAGGAGCTTTTGGAAAGCCATTAGGGAGGGTAGGACCGTAGATATCTCTGTCAGGGCTGCAGACGGGCAGGGCTTCTACACCAGCAAGGAATTCAGGGCCACAATTCGGGCTCAGCGGCAGAGGCAGAAGGAGTGTTCCCGGAAGCACTCTCGTCACCCCTCACGGAGACTGAGTCGGATGCAGCCCCCCTGGCCGCCATCCCCTCCATGACCCACTCCAGTACAGACGTGACACCCTGTGGGTCTAGCCCACTGAGCCCACTCACGCCTGTCTGACCCGAGGGACAGTGGCAAGGCGGGAAGCCAAAGGAGCGAGACGGCTGGGCAGGAGTCCCGTCCCTGCCTGCCTCCGAAGACTGGATGCCGATAGTGCCCCCAGAAGAGGGAGTTGGGTGGGAACTAACACCCGTCGGTGGACGGTGTCTCAGGCAGAAATGAGCTCCCCATCTCCAGAAGGGGGCAAGCTGCTGCCGGGTGAGTCTTTAGCAGGCTACAGGAGAAACGGCGCCATAAGTGGGATCGCTGGTGTGACTCTACCTTTGGAACTGGCTGTGGGAGGAGTTTGCAAAGGCGTGGAGACTGGGGCTAGCTAGGCCTTAGATGTATCAGGCAGAGCCTGCTGGGTGATTCTGGGCAGAGCTCAGATGACCAAAGTGCCGTAGGAATGCGGGCTCATGAGGCTTCAGTTGGGAATAATAACTACACTGACATGTGGACCAGACGACACTGCGCGACACCGTGGCAGAAAGTGTAGCTGCATTTTTTCCCATCTCCTTCCGCTTTGCAGAAGACTGAGATTAAAGGTGGTAGGCTAATGTAGCAGAGGAAACTTCAGAGCGGCCCAGTGTTGAGGCTACGGTATGGGTACTGTTAGCGGCTTTTAGCCAAATTTATAATGAGAATCAGGGTTACAAAGCAGAGGGCAAATACCTGAACTTTCAGAATGTCAGCCCGGAAGGAACCATGAGCAGAATTGGGTCCAAAGAAGGTGGGCCTGTTATGGAGGTGACATAGCTCAGTGACGTTGTGCAAGCAAGAATGCCCCCACCCAATTTTTTTGGGATGCTGGAGGCTGAGCCCTGAAGCACTCTACCACTCAGCTGTGGCCTCAATCCTTTTTTTTTTTTTTTTTTTGAACCACGGTCTTTCTGAGCTGCCCAGGCTGGCCATGAGTCTACCATCCTCCTGACTCGGCCCCCAGGTAGATGAGATTACGGGCACCCACGCACGACTTCAGCTTAGCTCTTTGGCAAGGGTCTGACTCCCGGGCTCTAGTTTACTAGGGATACAATTCATGTGTATTTCACTCACGTCACTTAATAAAGTTGGGATTATCCAAGCAGTGTCACAATGACACTGCCTCGTCAACGTCCTCCAGGAGCCACAGGACTAGAAAAGGGGGTGAACTCCCCACCCTTACCTGGAGGCTACGGCCGTCTGCCCGCAGGGTCCCCACAGGCATCCACCAGGGTGAACTTCTGTGCCTGCCATGGGAGCCTGGAGGTGCCTGAGGTGGGGAGCCCCAGCGTACCCTCTTCCGTGCTAGCTCCGCGGGCTTTCCCTGAAGACAGCGTCACCAGTGTGCTGCTGGGTTTTCTCAACTCGGATAGAAATCACAACTCGGTAAAGGGCAGCTTTCTAGATGTTGGTGACTCCGGGATTTGAATGCCAGTAGCTCCCAGCCCTTGGCGCCCCAGCTCTGAGCTCTGAGCGCCCGCCTCCTCCCTAAATGTTTCAGCCCTTAGTGGAGCTCCAGGGGTCTGTCACCTCCTCAGCAGCTGGGACTCACAGTGCCCTTGGTGACTTCCTCACTCCCTTCCGGCACCTCCTGCTGCCTGCCTGGGGCTCCTATGCTAAGTGCATGCGGGTCACCCTGAGCCTCTGTTCCCTTGGCTCGTCCCTAACCCACTGCTCTTTGGAGCTCTTTAGGGCAAATAGTGTTACCAGCAATGTTCAGTGCAATCCACTCATCCCACTCTACCCAAAATGAAGAGCACAAGTCATTAATAGGCCAGGAGAGGAGCTTTAATTGAGAGATCTATGCCGCAAGGCCAGGGGGTGCGGCACAGGAGGGAGCCCCAGGACCGACTCACGCGGCGTGAGGGGGTGTTAAGACATAGAGAAGCCCACACCTGCCCACGGACCCGGGCAGAAGCAGGCAGGGCGTGTGGAGGCGGCAGGGCAGTCATCCGGGATGGGTTATGTCGGAAGCCTGCTCCAGCCAAGTGTTTCTTCGCACAGCCAAGGGCATCTAGGCCGGGCGGAGCTGTGACGGTGCCAAGTCGGCAAACTGCAGGGGAAATGTTGGCTTGGCTGTGGTGGGGACCCACCACAGCTGTCCTTCTGCAGGCAGAGCCCCAGACCTTGGGCAATATAAGAAGTGTGGGACCAAGGGTTTGCCCGGCTCTCCTGGGTGTCCTCCCCAGAGTGCCCATTCGGAGACAGGTGCCCTCCTCGGTCCTGAGCCCACTCACCCCTCACTTGGCCATCCTCCTCACAGTCAGGGTGGAAAAGTCCATATCTAGACGACACAGAGGGTGTCACCTCTAACGTCCTATGTCCTTACTTGCCGGTATGCTTAGGGACCTGTCCGATTCTTTGACAGGAGCGGAAGCCCCGGGAAGCTGGGAAGATTGTCCCCACCATTTGCTGACACTGCTAGCTTTGTGTCTAGCAGCGCCACAGCACACAGCGGGCTCTTCACGCAGCTCTGCGCAGTGAATGACCCCAGTGAGCTCGCTGGGCAGCTCGTAGCTGTAGTGTCCCGGCTGAGGCTGGCCTAGACACCCATGGCTATACCAAGAAGCACTTAGCTTGGCGGGCGGTGGAAAGGGCACAGTGGAAGTCACGGCGGCTGTGGCTTCTGAGGAGCCTCCAGGAAGGGCTGTGGTGGTCACCCTGGCATTCGGGACTCTGGGGACAGAGGTGTCTCGCTGACCAGGGGCCCTTCAGTCTGCTCCCCGGGGTGGCTACATGTAGGGTGAAAACCCGCCCCACTGCTACCTGGGACCTCCTTCACAAAAGGGGAAACTTTTGACTGAGTCCTTGGGTTAGGAGACCCCCAAACAGAGAGCTTCACAGGGGAGCTGAGAGTCACATGTGAGCGGCCCATAGCGTGGGGCAGGTATTCCAGGGCTCACTCCCCAGGGTCCTGACAGCACCCTGGGAGGAGGGACCTCAGTGTGCTACTTTTCACAGAGCAAACCGGGGTTCAGAGAGGTGCAGGGCATTGCCCAGGCCCAGCTGGGTGGTAGCAAGTACCGCCCAACACACGCCGCCTGGCTGGAAGACAGCTCGCCTTTTGAACAGCACCTGTGGGGCGGTGGCCAATCTACAGGTGCACAAGGAAGTGGTGGTGAAGGGGGGGCCCTGCTGGTCAGGGCGGGCACCCGGTGGTTCCCCGTCTTCTCCAGCGGGCTCAAGGCTCCCCTCACCGCTCTGCTCACCCAGGGTCAAGGCAGGCTCACTTTTCCGTGGGGCAGGACCAAGGAGAGAGCTTCAAACTGCACAAGGACTCGGCCTACACGGTCAAGGGAGGCGGTGGAAAGGGCAGGGGGCAGTCGTGATGCGTGAGGCTTTTGAGGAGCCTCCAGGAAGGGCTGCAGGAGGACAGAGCCCAGGAGGGCCACCAGGGATGCCCAGGCCGGTCCCCGCGGCTGCCCTCTGCAGACAGGAGGCGCAGTGTGACGCCTGTCACTTCCGTCCCATCCACTGGGACTGGTGGAAGAAAAAAGGAAGGGTGGAGCCACATTTTTTTTTCCATTTCACGTGATCTTGCCCCAAGCAGTTGGACAGCACCTCTCTGGCTTCGTAGGCACGCGCTCCCTCCCTCCATCCACCCGTGAGGCTAGCAGGGTTGGGGACAGCAGGGGCTCTGGCACTCAGGTCCCTGGGAACCGAGCCTGGGCTCACATCTACCTACCAACACCAGCCTCTTGCTTTGGGCAGAGCTAGCCAAGGGCTGCGGGATCAGGAGACAAACAGCACGGACTTACTGCAGAAGTAGCAAGGCGAGATGACCACTGGGCAGAGCCCAGAGGGGCCTTCTCTCCCGCTCCTGTGCTGGGGGCCCGGGGGCTGGAGCGGACTATGCGGCTCCACGCGGCCTGCGACTGCCCCAACGGCCACTCACCGCCAGCAGAGACTTGGAGAGCGTGCCTCCTTCCCTACAGCGCCCTCTGCACCCCAGACACCTGCCTGCCAGGGACCAGCTCTCTCTGCGCACACAGAACACGTCCCCGTCATTGCGACACCGCTGCCGCTCTGTGCTAGGAACTCCAAGGTGGCGCTGGCCATGAAGGCCACGTAGATGCCAGGGCTCAGGTCTGGGTGTGACGAGTCTGAGGACTGAACCCCCTCGGCCAGCCTGGGAGCACAGGGAAGTGGGTGAGCCCCACAGACCGAAGGAAGGGCAGCTGGCTATCTGCGCCAGCAGGACCCACGGGGGGAGACGGCAGTGGTCCCTCTCCCGAGCTGCCGTGTTCCCCGCCTTAACTAGCCCCTGCCATCCAGGGCTGTGGAGAGCACAAAGGAAGTGTCCTCCTCAATCACTTTGGGCACACACGTGCCCTATGGGGCTCGTTGGCCACCTGTAACTCACTGTGCCCGTGCAGAGGTGAGCCAGTGTATGGGTACCCGGGTGGGGTTACAAGAGTGGGCGTGGCTGGAAGTCTCACAGGATATATTAGGAGTGGGGTGATGATGGGACTGGCCTGTGGTCCCGCTGGGGCCGGGTTATGAAGGGGGGATGGAGGATGGCCCTGCAAGGGGTGGTCTTGGGGGGGATGAGAGTGGGGGATCTGAGGCAGTGGGGAACCTGGCGATCTGCACATTGGGCTGGAGCCCCCCACTTCCCATCCTCACCACGTATCTGCCATGACCCCCCGCCCCCACCCAGACGCTGGGCCGTGCAGGTGGCACGCCTGCAGATAAGCACCCACGGGACCCTTGGGCAGGGCACCATCTCCCAGCCCTGCGCCTGGCCCTCACTCCCACTGGCCCGCGGCACCTTATGAGAACTCGGGTGGGGCTGGGCCCTTGGGGCCTTTCTGCCGCTTCCCCTCCCCGCCCTGCTCTCAGCAATCGTCCAGGGGAGTCCAGGGCAGCCGCAGAGGGACCCCACAGAAAGGCAGAGTCGGGGGCTGCGGAAGCTGTTTATGCAGAAGCAGGGGGCAGGGAGGGCACCGGGAGGAGGGGCGAGGAC